>JBBPTO010002385.1:0-10995 GCA_038094155.1 Pulveroboletus cf. aberrans
ACATCGAGAGAAGAAGCAACAGAGACACTTTGGTTATCAAAACCAAAAGAAGAAGACTGGCAAAGGACAAGAATCTGGTGCAAAGATGGTAGAAGGCTTTCTTGGGATGGTAGAAGAAGCAGAGTTTAAAGAAGATGCTTTTCTTTGATGCTGAAGAAGAAACTGACATTAGAGACTGTCCTAATCCTCTCAGCACCACCCTCAATGGTGAACAGGATGAAGACACCAGAATAAATATGGCTGGTGCACCACCTCAAGTATGGGATGTTCCATACACAGCACCACCCACACCCATTCAACTGGCAACTTCACCCAGTCCATCAATTGTCTCACTTCCAGAAGAGCCTATGCCTATCAGTAGGCCCTTTCTTATCCTAAAGTGTACTCTCTCATTCTGATCCACTTAATTGTGGAGACAACCTGCCAGAAGACAGAGACCCTTCTAATCAAACAGAAGGAGGAGGATAAGAACCTCTAGTACACAACAGGAGAAGATAAAAAAAAGGAAAAAGGAAGCAGATTCTATGTTGAGGAGATTTAATAGATCAGACAAAAAATGTAATATGGGAAGATCAACCTCATTGTTATGCAGATCATCATAAACCCTATGGTTCTTTTGGCTATGGTTATTACCATCCACACTGGGATGCCCCTGGGTATCACCCAAGGAACAATGATTATGATCTAGACATAGGAGATCCAATGGATTACAATGTAAACCTTGCAGAGCAATCAACTTATGGTGACTGTTATACTGTGAGAGACAAGAACATGGAAACAAATGGCCTAGCCACATCTTCTCCAATGCAAAATTTATCTACAATTATGGACTTTTAAGTACAAGATCATTGGCTTGTTGACAGTGCATGTTCTGATCATCTTTCACCATATATAGATGACTTTGCCCACATAGGCAACAGAACATGGTATGCTAAAACCGCTGATAATTCACCTTCAATAGGATATGAACCTGGCAAGGTTATCATCCAACAAGATGGTAAACCTCTAATCACCCTAGAAAAAGTCTGGTATACTCCAAAAGCAAAAGAGCATCTACATTCACTTCCAACTCTCACTCTGCATGGCTTCAGATGTGAGATTGAAGGAAAAGAATCCAAAATTTGGAACAAGTGTGGTAGAATTGTGATACAGGTGTCTGCTTTATCACCACAGTCTAAGCTACATTGGTTTCAGTCATCTCAGATCACACCAATGAACTATCAAGCAGCCACACTGCAAGAGACATCTTCATAAGAAATATGGAACCAGCGCTTTGGACACACAAGTGATAATGCTTTAAGACATGGAGTCAAACATCTGACAGGCCTACCTCAATGTGCCATCCCCATGTCTCATCCTTCTTATACAGGATGTGCTATGGGCAAAATGTCCAACAAATCCTTTCCAGACTCTTCAAAAAGAGCAACATGAACACTTGAACTGGTACACACAGATCTTATGGGTTCTTACCCTGTGAAACCAAGATCAAGAGCATGATATGTTCTTACTTTTATAGATGATCACTCTGGTTTTGCACTTGCCGCATTCATCAGAGACAAAGCTACTGCTGCACAACACTTTCAAAATATGGTTTCCTGGGCTGAAACCCTTACTGGTCAACAGCTCACCTCCGTTTGTTCAGACCGAGGAGGAGAATTCATGGGCAAACTTCATACATTCTTCACTTCCAGGGGTATCACTCATCAAACAACAGTATTCCATAGTTCTGAACAAAATGGTCGAGCAGAGAGATTTAACAGAACCATAATGGAAAAAGCAGAAGCTATGTGACATCATGCATGCTTACCAAAAGCTTTTTGGCAAGATGCAATAGAAACAGCAAACATCATCTATAACAGACAACCAATGTGTCATCACAACAGGAAAACCCCTATTGAAATTTTCAAAAGCAGTAACAAGCAAGATGTCTCTTACTTTCAAGTATTCAGTTGTAAAGGATTGGTATACATCACTCCAGAACAAAGAAGAGATAAACTCAGTGCAAAAGCTGAAGAAACAACCTTTATAGGTTATATACCAAACATCAAAGGCTGGAGATTTTGGTCAACAACCAGGAGGAGAGTCTTTGACTCTACTCAAGCTATATTCAATGAATCAGTGTTCACTCATTGTCTCAAAGGCCAAGAAGATGGACCCAATAGCAAATGATGCCCCTGTTGATCAAGAAGATCAAGAATCTCAAGAAATACCAGTACAACCTCAAGATCTGGTAGTACCACTATCAATACCAAGAGCAAATTTAAATCCCAATCAACCACAAGCACCACTAGAAGGCAGTACTAGTGATGAAGACTTCTCAGGAGACAATCCAGACATGTCTTTCACTTCAACAACATCACCAACTCCCTCTAGAGTCTCTACTCCAAAGAAGATGGAACCACCACCTTTATATCACTCTGTACCTCCCTCTCCTTTCAAACAAGGAAGAATGCATCCACCATCAAAAGAAGATATATACAGACACAAAGTGAAACAAAGATTACTTCCACAAGAAGAAGTAACTAAACCAGAAGAATCTGATTCAATAAGGAAAATAGAATGAATGCCACCAAGGCAAACTGAAGACAAATCTCTTGTGAGATTCAGAGCATGTTCTCATCAGTATCATCCTACAAGGAGAGAATGTGAACAAACCTTCATACCTCCTCAAGAACCTGTTCAAAAATCCACAAGGATTGCCCAAAGAAGAGTTCAACCAGACTCTGCTTATGGAGATCTCACTCCCATAGAGATAGAATGACAGGGAATTATAGCTTCAATACAAACCCCTATTCAAGAGGATGTACAAATGTAGGAGGAGCAAGTTCAAGACGAACAAGCTCATGATGAAGAAATGGAAGAACCAATCAATCAAGAAGGTCTAGAACAATTGTATGAATCAATGTCTAGCTTAGTTGCTCGATATTCGATCAAACAAGTGTAAAACTTCAGACAAGACAGACAAGTCATGTCACAAGGTTGGATAAACAGACTATTGGCAACAGCAGTAACAGAATCTGCTGATTGAAAAGTGCCAATACATTACAAAGACATTGCCAAGCTACCTCAAGAACAACAGAATGCATTGCAGACTGCATGTGAAGATGAAATGAAATCACTACATGACAGAAAAGTTTAGAAGCTTGTAGATTTGCCTAGGGACCATCAACCAGTGAAAGGAAGATGGGTTTTTGCTATCAGAACAGGCAATTGTGTCAAAGCAAGATATGTTGCAAAATGCTTCACAGAAATCTTTGGTGTGGACTATGAAGATACCTTTTCACCTATCACTTGATTCAAAACAGTCAGGTTCCTTCTAGCTCTAGCAGTACTTCATGATTGGGAAATGTCAGTGCTAGATGTCGAAACAGCATTTCTGTATGAAGATCTTGATGAAGAGATCTACTAGAAGGCTTCATAGATCCCAGGAATTCTTCAGAAGTCTGTCTGTTAAATAAAGCCATATATGGACTAAAGCAAGCCATGCTCCAATGGAACAAGCCACTTCATGCTTCTCTCATGAAACTCAGCTATCAAAGGCTATATGCCAATACTGGAGTTTACATAAAAAACAAAGGAAAGATCTTCATCATCATTGTGATATATATTGCTGATGCACTTTTCATGGGTAGTAATAAAACACTAGTCCTCAAATAAAAGGAATTTTTCATAAAGAGATGGGAATGTAAAGATCTTGGAGATGCAAAGGAATACCTATCCATGAGAATAACAAGACATCAAATCAAATGAACTCTTGTCCTTGACCAAATACCCTATGCTGAAAAGGTTATCAAATGTTTTGGTCAAGAGAACTGCAAAACAGTTACAACACCTTTATCCTCTGGATATAATCCTATGCCATCAACACAAGAAAAACCTGATCCCAAGACTCAAAGCCTCTTTAGATCTGTAATAGGCTCACTTCTATTCCTAATGCTCAGAACAAAACCAGACATTGCTTTTGCAGTAATCAAAATGTCACAGTTCTCTGCAAATCCAACAAAGAAAAATTTGCAAAAGGCAATCTGGATAGTTTGCTATGTTTCTTCAACAAAGAATCTGTGTCAAATACTCTGCAAACAGTCCTCAAAATGGTCTCATAGCATACTCTGATACAGACTGGGCTGGAGATGTAGAAACATCAAGATTCACCACTGGATATGCTATATTCCTTGAAAATGGAATAATCTCATGGCTTTCAGGATCACAAAAAAAGGATTAGACTCTGATCCACTAAAGCAGAATACTGTGGAATGACAGAAGTGGCAAAGCAAATAGTCTGGATGCAAATCCTGTTTGAAGAACTAGGCTTTTCACTCAAGCCAATTCCTCTATGTGTGGACAATCAAGGTGCAATGTTTTTAGCATCAAACCCTGTACAGGAATGTCACACAAAACATGTCAGAAAGGATGATCATTACATCTGAGAAGCCATTGAGTTCAAAGGAATTGAACTATTCTGTGTTGAAACTACCAAAAAATTTGCAGACATCTTCACCAAGAACCTGAAAATGTCAAGTTTCAAGAAAACATAAAGGATTTAAAACTCATTCCATATCCTTCAAGTACATAACATTCTAGTGAGGAGGAGTGTTGAGATTCTGTGACTTGAACACTAGGTCCTGTGCTTTGTTAATATAGGCAGACCACAGTGCTAATACACTATTCATGTTACTGTGATCTTCTGCAAGGGAGTTTTATTGATGACCTCCTGGGCATCATGCTGTAGGAGGGAGGAAAAAGAAAAAGAGGAAATAACATGATATGAATGAGGAGAGCCTGGAACATCATGGATAATAACCAGATGACAGAATGAGAACACATATGCTCAATTTAATGGAAGAACCAAGATATGAATGGGCAGAACCAAGGGCAGATCAAAAGAAACTGGTAGCAGATCAGAATGAACCAGCAGTGGATCAGAGTAAACTGGTAATGGCTTAAATGAAACCAGTGATGAATGAGAAAAAAGCTGCAATGAAGGGGCATTAGAATATGACAAAGGTGGAGATGAAGTCAACAATGGATGACTGTGGAAGGCATGGTGATAGGGTCAGATGAAGAAAAAGACAGTATTTTGAAAAAAGAAGCTTCAGTGAAGATTGAAGAATTGATGGCCAAGACAACATTATCATTGAGGGGTGCAGCAGAAGGCAAACACAATGAAAATAATGGCAACAGAATAATAGGAATGAACTCAGGACCTACAAGATCCTGAGTGGTGGACAAGATAGATGAGGTAGCATGAATGCAGTCTGTACCTGTGTGATCTGGATCAATGGATGAGATGGTTGCAGACCCAAGTGCCTGTGATGATGGTGTAGAAATGAGTAAGGAATGAGCCACAACAGGCTCAGAATGAGGTGCATGAAAAGAAAGAATAAATGTTGCAGCAGCCAATGTGTCCATTACTAGATATGAACCATATGGGTGGATGTCAGACCAGACAATCGCCAACCAGTCCTGGACTGGGCCTCAAACCTCAAGTGGTAGTCCTTTTTTGAAGAGGCAGTTGCAGTCAGCTTAGGATATCCTATGAAGTGAGATTAGCAGCAACAACATCTTCAAAAACCAACAATGATATGATCTGAGGTTGTCGAGACCTCAGAGCAGTTTCAATTTTGATGCATCTACAAAAGTCAGCAAGTTGTCTTTGAAGTAACAACCTCTGGGATAAAGTAAAACAAGGACCACTATGAACACAGACCATCTGGTGCAGCACTATTCACCTCAGGAAGAGTCTTCCAGAGCTCTCCTTCATCAATGGGCACATAGTATAGCACACACTTGATCCTCTGTTGGTTACTGAGACCTCTCTGTGTGCACAAATTGTCAATATCTTTGAGAAAGCACAAAAGTTTAATAGATAGTCCATTGAATGAAGGTGCAGTTGGTTTAATGTGCATGGGCAATCTGCGATGAAAAGGGTTGAATGTAATGAAACCAGATCTGGATCAAGGATACTGGACCAGATTGAATAAGGGGGGATAGAATGTAAGTAAGGCAATGAAGCAAAAATGGTAGTCAAAAGGGACAATCAAAGGTTAATTGATGACAAATGATGGAAAGGTACATGAAATAAAGGCGCAAAAATCCTGTAACATGGAGTGGAAAGTATCAGATGACAGGAATGACATGGGAAGTGGTTGGACTGGAGTAGAGTGGTCAGACTGATGGTGGATTGATTGTTGTGAATGTCAGATGTATTGAAGCTGTCAATGATCAGTTGCTAGAATGAGAGAAAAAATTTGGGGGTCAGATGTGCCTGGAGCTCCCTTGAAGCTTGTCTGAATGCCCCTTGTGGTGGGCTTCAGATGAAGAAAGGTTAACTGACCTAGACTGCTTTAGGTCTCTAAATAGGAAACTAGCAGGTCAGTAATACAAAGAAAGAAAATAAAGGAATGATCAGTTCATCCCAGAGAAATTGCAGGTAGAGAAACAAGGAAAGACAACTGCAGGGCTTACAGAACTCCTTGATAGATGATCTAGAAGAGCTCCTGAATACCTCAGACATGCTGACTGGCAACAGGACTTGATTTTTCTAGGATTAAGAGAGAAAGAGAAGAGATCTAGATATGACTGAATTAATGAGGACAGAAGACTCTGACTAATAGTGAGTGAATGATAGATGATTGATTTATGTGCTGTATGTGAAACACAACTTTTATATCTGGGCACATCTGAGACTCTAAATAAACATAAAGAAGGGAGCATCCAACATGAATCCAGTGATTAGATCCCAATACAGAGCATCCAGTACATAGCGTCTGGTACACTATACATACAGTAGAAATCAATTCAGTAGACAGACCAGATTGAAAAGAAACAGATAAATGAAACTGGATATGTATGAGTAGAGCAGACCAGAACCAGATTGGACACAAATTGACACAGATGCTTGATGACTCACCAATGACCTAGTGAAAGTCAAATAGTTATAGAATAACTTGATATGAACCTAAGGAGCAATGGCTCATTACACTGCCAGTATATCAAAAGAAATTGAAATCCCTGGAATTCAACAAACCTACAAGTTAGTCTCACCTGCTCCTACCACAAGCATGTCATCCACCCCCACTTTATCCAATCTCAATCCAGGATCAGTCCCTACATCCACTGTACCCCCTTCTTAAAACTCTAATACTAACCAGCCCTCTTCTTTCCCATTCTCTTCCTTTCCAGCTCAGTATAGATACTTGCTTCTGCTCAAAGACAAAAAACCACATCCAATCAAGTCCTTGATCAAGTCCTCAAGACATCAGTGTCTGTGCACATAAAGAATTTATTCACCATCACACTGAATTTCCATTGCCAATTCAAAGACATTATCACAAGCAAATAGATTCCAACCACTTTCACCAATGTAGTCCATGTCAATGAGCTTGCTGAAAGAAACCCAGGCCAAGTTGAATGGGAGTATGGCAACCAGCTCTACCAGGATAAGAACAGACTCATTGTTGCACATCATAGTCTCCCCCTCCATGTACTTAAGGCAAAGGTAGTTGGAGCTGGTAGGACACTGACATGTGACCTCAATTCCAGATCTGAGGTGGTCACAATGCCCAAGCATGTATAGAAGGAACTTGTGTTGCCTATTCATTCTGATCATATTATGATTATGACTTCCACTAACACTAACAGTGACTCTACACTAGGTGTTCTCAAAAACCTCCAGCTTAGCTTCAGCCCCAGTGAGGTAGCCTTACAAGTACAAGTAGTGGCATGGGCCAACTTCAACCTTCTCTTCAGTTGCCCCTTTCATTGTCTTATGAGTGCCACCACTAATGATTTCCCAGATGGAGGGTAGAACAGGATTTGAATACTGGAAAGGAATATCAGCTCCTGACCCATCCATGGTCCAAGGGATGCCCCTGGTGCTGGAAGGGTATCACTTGCACTAACCACCAGAGTGTCATTGAATGGGGTTTTCAGTAGGCCTCCATGAATCAGGTTTCATCCAAAAAGAGACATTCAAGAACCTGCTCACATTTTCCTGTCATTCTGTGTCATCCTTTGTAGTTTCTTCTTCTTTTCTGTCTTCTCACCTGCAATTCCCACTTTTGATTACATATGCCAGCCCTGACAGGGCATCCATAGACACTCCAGACCATTTCTCCACCACTTCCTCATTTTACAATTATATGTCATCTACTTGTTCTACCCTCTCACTGAACTTATCAGCTGTTGTACAGTTTCTTTATTTATATAATGCCACCCTTCATAGTTTTCCTTACAAGCTGGTTGCAAAAAAGGTTCACTTGGTACCCACTCCAATGACAATGGAGTTTTGGGTTCTCTGACACTTGCCTCTGAATCCACTTCTTGGACTCCTTACCTTACCATTTCATTCTCCCAATTTTGTTCCTGAACAGATATTCACCCAAGAGTGCTGACAAACTAGACCTTGATTCTGTCAAATGGCTCCTTCCCTATAAACTCAAACTTGTCCAGTGGTTGGTCTGCATTCACAAGAAGGCTTTTGCTTGAATACTGACCAAGTGTGGCTGCCTTGATGAACAGTACTTCCTGCCAGTCAAGATCTCAACTGCCTCCCATACCCCATGGATACTATGCAACATCCTGATTCCACCCACCATGCAACAAGAAGCAATCCAGATGATCAAGGATCAGATCACATCCAGAGTTTATGAATAATCTATGAACACCTACCAATCCTGGTGATTCTGTGTCCTCAAGCAGGACAAGAAGAGCCTCTGCCTTGTTCACAACTTGCAGCCTATCAATGCTATTACCATTTGAGATACATTGGTCCAGCTATTTGTTGAACATTTAGTAGAGTCATTTGCCAGGTACACAGTCTATGCAATGATGGATTTATTCACCAGATATGACCAAAAACCACTACATGTCAAGTCTTTGGGCATGACCACTTTCCTCACTCCTCTCGAGTTGCACCAACTGACCACCCTCCTGATGGGGTACACTAATTCCACACAGGTATATCAAGCAGATATGACCTTCATTCTCCAAGACAAAATTCCATACTGCACCATGCCTTTCATTGATAACCTCCCTGTCAAGTCATTGAAGACCCAGTACTGGAATCCAGACATACAAGACCATCCTGAAAATTCTGGAAATTCAATGTTTTATATGGGAGCATCTTATCATTGTCAACCAGATACTAACTCATCTAGAAGTCATCAGCACAACTGTATTGGCCAAAAAGTTCATCCTTGCAGCCTCTGACATGACCATAGTCAGGCACAAGTGCATATTCAAAGGTCAGATCCTGCATGAGGCCAACATTCAGAAGATCCAGGACTGGTTGAAATGCATGACCATCTCAGAAGTGAAAGGGTTCCTCAGTATGTGTGGTGTTCTTCACATTTTCATTCACAACTATGCAGGGTGCTCTGTTCATATGGGGCAAGTCTCAGCAGAGTGCATTTCTTCAGCTGAAGAATAAGATATTGAAATCCCCTGCACTCCATTCCCTGGCTTATGAGTCTGGGTAAGAGGTTATCCTGTCTGTGGATATGTCCTGTACCACAGTTGGGTTCATCCTGTTCCAAGTCAAAGAGGATGGAAAGCAGTATCCAAATTGCTTTGGATTGTTGGTATTGAATGAGACTAAGAGTTGGTACTCACAGGTGAAGCTAGAGCTCTACAGGCTGTTCCATGCCCTTCACACCATCCATGTTTTTGTCTTTGGTGTTGCTAATTTCACAGTCAAAATGGATGCCAAGTACATGAAGGGTATTGATACAACTCAGAACCACTTAAGGCTCTAGGCCGCTTTCACTAGTCAAGGGAAGGGAGGAGACAATGAGTTGACCCCATAGATGCTGAGGAAAACACCAAGAGGACAATACTGCCCTCTGGTGGCTGCATTCTTGTCCTTTATATACTACTCTACATGTTTGTATCTGTTGTAGTATAATCTAGATGTTCATGAGGAAACCATAAGGATTAGGTGTGGAGGAGGCATGGTGTGAAAGAATGGGAGATGATACATGTGTAGGGTAAGGGTATAAGATGATGGTAGGGTCATGGTTGATGCTTGGAAGACATAGAAATGTTCTAGGAGAGTCTGGAATGCATAACATGACGTACTGTATGAGTGGAAATGGTTTGCATGATGAAATACAAAGTTCTGGTTGGACTGTTGTGCTTCCAGTGCTTCTGAGATTCCAGTTCCCGTGGTTCCGAGCCTTCCGAGCTTCCGCAATTCCAAGTTCCTGCACTTCTGAGCTTTCTGAGCTTCCGAGTTCGGAAGCATCACTCCTAGTGAGTCAAATATTCTAAGTGTGGTCAGAAGTGTTGGAAGGGTCAAAAATGTCGAAAGGGGTGTGGAAGTGACTGTAACAGGTATGATCAACAACCCAGATCTGCAACTGAATGTCATTGTCAACCACTGAATCACCAGTATCCCCCTTTTATGTTCAACCTCATTCACATACCTGCAGACAAGCATACCAGGGCTGACAGCCTATCCTGCCAGGTGCCCTCAGAATCTGACCCTTCCAAAGATGATGATCTTGAAGATTGGCTCAATGATACATATTCATTTGCTGTAACCTTGCTGGATGAACGCCCCTCCCCACAGATCATTTATCCATCTCCCTACCACTATCATGAGGTTTCCCTCAAGCTGCCATCCCTGCCCATCTACTGGTTCTGCCAGGTAGACTACAGCAGGCCTTACATGGTGTACCCAGGTGTCCATCCAGTGTTCATTTTCTATTGTGCTTTCACTGATACCATTGTGCAGCCAAGGCTTCCACCCAATAATAATTCTGACCCTCCATTTCCCCATTCCACTAAGGCCAAGGCAAAGAACATCTGACTTGACCTCATCCACACCTTCCTCAGTACCAAGACCTGCCCATCCAACCTGTCTGACAAGGAGTTTCATTCATTCATTCAATCTCCCTCCCAGTTCTTTCTTCTCAACAGTATTCTCTGATGCCAGGAACTTCATGGCCATCACCAGATAGTGGTATCAGAGAATTAGCAGTACAGACTGATCAA
>JBBPTO010002386.1:0-10993 GCA_038094155.1 Pulveroboletus cf. aberrans
ATATTTTCCAGCTCTCTCACAACATCAGTGAGCCATTTCTATTCGCCCTCATCCATTTTCTTTCTCTCTTTGCAATTCCCTGGGTCAAGAACTACACTTGCACCCTTTTTATTAGCTTAGGAGTTCCACTTTGGAGTTCCTAGAAGTTTTGCAATGATGTATCAGATGGAGATGAGAGAGTTTTTAGCTGACATAGATCATTATCTTCAGAACCTAGCTGAGTCTCAAAACCCTCACACCCCTTTCACATTCTCAGAACTGTTGAACCCCACAGAACTTACCACTGTAGAGCATGCTAAGGCCCACAAGACTGGAAATGAAGAAGCTATCCTCCTCCTCTCATTACACTCACATTACCATGAAATCTGCCACCACTGCCACTGCTTGGGCCACCAGCATATCAACTGCCCAAGCTATGTATGCCCCATTTGTCATAACTTCACCCCCAAACATGTCCAGATGCACTGTCCTTTTCACCAGTGCCAACCAACCCCTCCCTTGTTGAGCTTGCCTCTGTCATTGCATAGCTTGAGAGGCTCACCATCTAGGCATCACAGCACTGGTCACACCTCCAGCACTTGCTCCATCCATGTCAGACATGGCACCTTTGGCCAACCCATTTCAGTTCCTCCACCTAGATGATCTGCTTCCCCCCATTGTCTCCCACATGATGATAATGAAGAATATACCATGAAAGGGATGGCAAATATGACAGGCTTCCCCAGAGGTGGGTGTTATCTTGATTTTTTATCCTTCGATGCTGTCTTGGACATGCTAAGGGGGTAATGTTATGGTTGGCCCCTTTTTCCTTCAATTGCATGTCTCACACATACACATAGGTATAAGTCCCAACTAGGATGTTCTTTTCTTTTTGTTGCTGACTATGATATCTTGACTCATCATTCATTTTCATTGCATTCTATGTGATTCCATTTGCTTTGTCAGCAACTCCATCTATACCTATCCTGAACTCTCTGTGCACTTATATAAACCAAGCCATCCTATACTTGTATTTCCCAAGGTAGACCTCCCCTTTGTATACCTCAATACACCAGGTCTTTGCTCCACCTCTAGCCCCTAGTCTCTCATCAGGAAACCTCTGCTCTTTGAGATCTCATAGCACTCTCAAGGCTATGCTGTTTCAAAGGCCACCTGATGATATTAGACCATTGGGCAGTCCAGTTCTCTTTGATGTTTGATTGTTGAGACAGAGCAAGGAGAACACCTTGTTTACCTTGAATCCTAGTACCTCATCCTGATAGAATGGCTTGCCCCACTGTAAAACAGCAAAAGGACTCCAGAATGTAGTTCTATGCAAGAAATAGGGATGTGAGTGTATATCTTGAATCAAGGGGATTGCAAAGAGAGAAAAAGAAAAAGAAGAGGACTGTAGGAAAGGCTCACTGAATGTCCACAGGACTCTGGAAAACTTGAGGCTGGCTTCCTCCCATTCAGTAGGGCTAGGAAACCAACTTTGGTTGTAGAACTTGAGGGGAACTTGAAGGAAAATGTAGGAAAAGGACTAGGGAACAGGACTAGAGAACAGAACTTATAGGCTTAGGACAGGTGGTGGTTACTTACACACTGTCTAGGAACTAATTTCTAGATACAAAAGTCCAATCTAGGCATACCCAAATGAAGTACAGTAAAGGAAACATGAAAAAGGCAAAAACCCGACCAAACCTGGAGTGTGGGAATGGGTTCCGAGGCACAGGAACACCAGGTCCAGTGTGTGGGAACTTGAGTCCAGAACATCAGGTTCAAAACTAACCTTCAGATTTCGACTTGATTGACTCAGGTTGGGACAAATGGCAGTGGGATGGTCTTGGGTTTGGCAGGAGCGCAGGATAGGGGCTATCTGACCGTGGGAAAACTCCGAATATCACTGTAGGGAACTCTGGTTTCCTACACTGCTCTCCTTGTCCTCAGTACCTCAGACCCTCTTTAGGGGCTACACCTATCCTCTACCCAAGGTAGTCATAACATACACTACATGGCACTCCTCCTCAACTTGATTGTCTGCACTGCTGCCAGTATAATCTTCAAGGCTGCCTCATCTCATTAGCCTGAGTCCCACAATGATCCAGCACTGTATCACACTTTCATTCTATCTGGTGAAGGGTGGGTGATAATGCTGCTAACTGGCTACCCAGATTGTATCTGAAATGAACTTGGAATGTCTGCAGATGCATTCAACAAACTCATCACCCTCCTGAAGCATCATAGCCATACTCACTCAAGATTCATCTCATTAGAAGAACAACTTGCAATATTCTTGTACACTGAGCAACAAAACTGTCCCAATGTTGGACATATTTTGATTGTTGAGTGAATATCTGGTGATCTGTTGATCCTAGACTGTTAACCCCAGGTACCATTAGAAAGCCCTAATCAAGGGCTATTTAAATATATGTATACCTGCATTGCCAGATTGCCCATCAAGCATGTGAGAGAGTGTTCCCAACAGTCCAACAACACTATTTCAGTGTAAGTTTGACTTGTAATTGATTTCTAGATCCTAATATCATCAACAGCTACTTCTGCAAGATGGTTACAATATTCTCTGAAGCACCCGTCTATACTATGTTCATTAAATCATCTGGTACCAATCCCCTTGCTTCAAAAATACAACACAATTCCAAACTCTGGCTGTACTTCAAGAATGCGATCAGAGTCATGGATAGCAGCAACATTCCTATTGTGCCACCAGCCCATCTTGCTTTAGTCTATCAAAATGGTTTCCTTTTACAAAATTGCCTATTTATCTGTGATTTCGACCTTCATTTTATCTACACCCTTAGTGGATGGGAGAGGTCTGCTCTGGACTCCCATGTTCTCAGTGATGTGCTTTCATGCAAGCTAACAATCCTCAAAAACTGGTACCTTCTTGGTGACCTTGAGTACTCCTTCAAGTTCAAGCCCTCCCTCCTTGTCCCATACTAAGGAGTTCATTACCATATTGCAGAATCAATTTGTGCAAACATGCAGTGACTGAATATTTATTACTTTATTATTGCTTATCTGACATAGGAGTAGGCCTAGCAATGAATGAGAAATTTTCAACTTGGGACATGCATCAATGTGGAATGTCATCGAATGTGCATTTGACATTCTCAAGAAATGGTTTCAAATCCTCCTTCTGGTCCATTATCCACTTTTGATTTAGAGACATATTCCAATGGTGCTGTGTGCTATCCACAATTTCCTCATCTTGCAGAACCCCAACAATGCAACACTTCATGATGACAAGGATAAGGACAAGGACAATTCAACCAATGATGGAATGCATGCAGGTGAAGGTGAAAATGATATTGGAGATCAGCCTGATGATGAGCAAAATGATGACTTATGCAATCAGACTGCTCATGTGATGTGGCAGAATTATGTACAACTCAGGAATTCTCAGGACTCTGATGTGAGTGACAACATCAACAATGATGAGTACATTGGCATGTAATTGTTCTATAATAAATCTACATGTGAAAAGAAAGATACAGGCATGATTAGTACATAGATGAATTGTAATGTCTGTTGTAAATTGAAAGCATATGTATGTGTCCATATTCACTGAATTGTCCAACATACCTACCTCTCTGAAAGACATCCTGCCAAAGGTCATGTCCATCATGGCAGAACTGGCTATAGATGGTGTCCTGAGAGGACTGCAACATCTGGGTGATTGAAGTGAATGGGTAGTGCAACAGAGGGAGACAAGGTCATAGCAGGGGAGGATGACATTGCTAGTGTGAGAACCTGGCTTGCTCCAGGTCTGCACTGAAGAGAGGTTGACTGACCTAGACTGCTATATGTCTCCAGATAGGAAACTAGCAGGTCAGTAACACAAAGAAAGAAATTGAAGGAATGATTGGTTCATCACAGGGGAATTGCAGGTAGAGAAACAAGGGAAGGCAACTGCAGGGCTTACAGAACTCCTTGATAGATGATCTAGAAGAGCTCCTGAATACCTCAGAAATGGCTGACTGGCAACAGAACTTGATTCTTCTAGGATCAAGAGAGAAAGAAAAGAGATCCAGATATGACAGAATTGATGAGGACAGAAGGCTCAGACTTGAAGTGAGTGAATGATAAATGAATGATAGATAATGGATTTATGTGCTGTGTACCAAACACAACTTTTATAGTCTGGGCACACCGAAGACTCTAAATAAACAAAGAAGGGAGCATTCAACATGAATCTGGTTACTGGATCACAATACAAAGTGTCTGGTATATAGCATCCAGTACACTATACATACAGTAGAAATCAATCCAGTAGATAGACTGGATTAAAAAGAAAATAATACAATGAACTGGATATGTACAAGTAGGGCAGACTGAACACAGATTGGACGCAGATCAATGCAGATGCTTGATGACTCAATGATGACCTAGTGAAAGTCAAATAGGTATAGAATAACTGAATATGGACCTAAGGAGCAATGGCTTCTTGTAGCACTGCTCATATAAATTGATGGCAGCAGCATGGTGAAAGGAGAAATCTTGCAGATCGGCATACATTTGACAGAGCTTGTCATTGTTGGCAAGCTTGAAAAACAACTTGATATGGATGTCCTCAGGAAGGTCATCATGATTCATGTAACCTGTAGTGACCATCCTATATGATTCAATCTGTGGCAGAGGCAACAGGTGTCCAGAACTGTGAGCCTCATTGGCATTGAAAGATATGGAAGAGAACATAGCAAGGAAGAACTCAATGCAACTCATGGCATGGAGGATTGCACTGCTAATATTTATCATGGCAGCATTGGTCCTGACACTTTCCAACCCTGTAAGGATTGCCTTCAAGTGTTTGCTGGGATGAGAAGAGACAGATGGTGATTATTTGGAAACTGCAGAGGTCCTCACTCTCCTAGCAGGTTTTGAAACCCCAGTGGCTGGCTTCATGATTTTGGCACCAGATGACATCAATAATGTACCAGCAGAAGGAAGAGGGACAAAGACACATCTGAGAAGAATATTTGGCTTTCACTGGCTGATGAGAAACCAGACTGTGTGACCATGGATGTGCCAGCTAACAGATTGAGCTGACTCACAACTGACATAGCATCATGTAACACTGTTATGATTTATCCTGACTATGCTTTTTCCTTGACTTATCGCTTACATATGCATGGGTATAAGTCCCAACTTGGATGTTTCTTTCTTTTCATCACTGACTATGATACCATGACTCATCATCTGCTTCCATTGCATTCCATGCAATTCCACTTCATTTTCTCTGTCAGCAATTCCTTCCATCATATTCCTTTACATTCTATGCCTACCCTGAACTCCTTTACATATATAAACCCATGTCATCACACATGTAAACCTCAGTCTAGTCTTACCTTTCTCTGACACCTTTTCTCTCATGACCTTTCACCTTTCCATTCTACCTTGTACCATCACTCCTGGAATACATCAGTGTTCCCACTCCTCAATACAGGCCCAAGGGTAGCCTTGATACCCTCTTGCTCCTCATAACTATAAATCACCCATAAGTGGGAAGTCTCCATTGTCAACCTCACCTAGAGGTCTCCTTGTCTATCACCCTTCAGTGGGAAGTCCTCATCATCTGTCCTCAATAGTAGGCAGACTCCTCATCCACCATTAACTCAGTAGTACCCTTGGCCACCATTAGCTCAGTAGCATCCTTCGTTGCCAAACCTCGCTAGTAGGTAGGCTCCTTATGGACATCTTGTGATCATCAAGTGCTGTTGCCCTTCACCCATGGTTAAGTTTGAAGCCTCAAAAGGTTCTATGCCTGCCCTTGTTTAGGTCAGCTGTAACAAACACCAACATGTGGATCACAGGGTCATCAGAGGTAACATTTTTGCCAAGCTCAAGCAGCTGGGCCAGGTTGACTTCATTTCCACCCTCAATGACTGAGAAATTGAAGTTGATGGATTTAGAATTGTCAGTGAGCACCACTAATCCACCATCAGTTTTGCTGTAGAAAACTGGAGTTCTCCTGTGGTCTGATAGCCCCTATTCTGTGCTCCTACCAAATCTGAGTCAAGCTAGTTGAGGTCCAAAGGTTAGTTTTCAATCTGATGTTCCAGACCTGAGTTCTCACACATCAGACCTGGTGTTCCTGTGCCTCAGAACCTGTTCCCACACTTCAGATTTGGTGGGGTTTTCATTCTTTTCATTTTTCCTTTACTGTACTTCAATTGGGAATGCCTGAATTACACTTTTGTACCTAGGACTTTGTCCCTAGACTGTGTGCAATTCACCACCATCATTTCTAAGCCTTTAAGTCTGGTTTTCTAGTCTTTTTCCTACATTTCCCTTCAAGTTCCAGTCAAATAAAGTTGGTTTCCTAGCCCTACCAAATGAGGGAAAGCCAGACTCTTGTTTTCCAGTGTCCTGTGGGCATTCAGTGAGTCTTTTCTACAGTCCTCTTCTTTTTCCTTGCCTCTCTTTGCAATCCCCTTGGGTCAAGAACTACACTCACACTGCTATTCCTTGCTTAGGACTTCATTCCGAGTCCTTTTGCTGTTTTAAATTGTCATACACAGAATAGTCAGATTCACCTGCAAATGCCATAGGAGTCACAAAGTGCTCCTGTGCTTGCCAGAAGGGTGCCACTTTGCCTTCATATGCAGCACCACCAGTAGTGCTGACAGATCCATCATCAAACAGCTCATTCATCTTGTTTCAAAAAATGGCCATCCAGTGTTGTGACAGCAGGCCTTTTCTTTTTCCTACATTGTGGTGATAGGTATGAGCAATCACCTCCATTGGAAGAACATACATTCAAACACACTGAAACATATTGTTTCCATGCAGTGACAGCATCCATGAATGAGTTGTCAATATTTGCACCATACTGTATGTCCCAGCTGCAGTGGCTCAAAAAAGTATTCCAATGTTGGTGCATTTTGAAGAGATTGGTTAATTGCCAGTGCAGGAAAGTAACCAAGTCTAAACACTTGTAGAAGCAAATGTAATACTCACTCCAGACCTCCTAACCCCATCTGGATCATGTGATCAGTTGTCATACCACTGAGGTACAGCTATTTTAAAACAACATGTCATTGGGACACTTATTTGAGCATTATCCCAATTTTATACTTTTAGTACTTAGTGTGTCTTCCTTTGTCCTTAACCACTGCCCCTAGTCTTCTATGCATACTTTCTATCAATATTTGACCTTCTCAGCCTCAATAATGCCTGCTCCACTGCAATCCTCTCCCAAGGTTTCCATACTTCCCTAGCTTGTCTTGAATAGTTGTTGAGCTTTTGTTTCAGATTTGCCAGACATGTTCAATAGGGCTAATGTCTGGAGATTGTGGGGTCCAATCCATGAGCTTGATTCCATGAGATTCAAGCCATTCGTGAGCTCTTTGGAGGGGTGCTTGGGGTCATTATTCTGTTAAAAGATAATGTCTTCCTTAGAAATACCAGAGTTTTCCATGCTATGAAGCAGATTACCCTTCAAAATGGAGACATACTGATCAGCATTCATCTTGCCCTCTACCCCTGCCAAGATTCCAATACCATTCTAGCCCATACATTCCAAAACCATTCAGAAATCTCCTCCAAGCTATATCATTCCCTATATCTTCCTATCCTGTAAAGGCCTACCTGCCATTTTTATATATACATTCTTCCATCTGATCCAATCCTGTTAAGCTTGATTTCATCTGATCAAATAATCTTATTCTAGTCCTCTACAGTCAGTTTTGATACTTAAGAGCAAATGCTAGCCTTTGTTTTCTATATTTGACAGATAGCAAAGGCTTTTTCTTCTTGACCACAGGCTTCAAGAAAGCAGACTTGAGGACATTGTGAACAGTTTGGAATGAGATGGGAGAGGAGAGGGCAGAATTGATGAGATGGGTTGCTTGAACAGCATTTTTCACTTTTCCAGTGGTAATACTAGAAACAATCCTTCTCTTATCAGTAGAGTAAACCTTGGAAGAACACCCTAACTTGATGTTTTCCTTCTCTAGAAGGTATTACTTGATGACTCTGGCCACAGTAGACTTCCCCAACCCAGTTTGAGATGAGATATGATGAATAGAGAGACCAGATTCAGCAAGGAAAAGAATATTAGCTTTAATAGAGGTAGAAATAGACTTCATAATGATATTGATTAACTGAGTGGGATGGGTGTTATTTATACACCTTATAATTACATAATTTACATAATCATTCAGGGTCAAGGCCTAGCATCCATCAGAAGCTGTCATATTCTTATGTTATTTACCAAACAATGAATTATAGCATAATCCTCAAACATCTGTAAAATGGCTGAAATAAATCAAGCATCCAGCTGAAGCTTCTTGACTTATGGAGGCTTACAGACCATGAGAACCACCATTCTGATTGATAAAGATGATGGCAAGGTATCTCAGCCATGGTAGCAAGGGTAGATATAGTCTGATTGCAGATTATCAAAATGCCTGTATTGACCAACAATCTTTGCTGCTATGAATGGTGCAACACAGAATGGATAACTGTAACCATAAATCTACAAATAGTCCTCCAAGATTGTATGATATCACTCTTTGTCAGAATAGTTGTTTGGATAAAACTTGTCATATATCTTTAAGGAGACATTTACTGTGGCTTGGCAATTGTGTCCAAGTGTCAGGATACTGAACTCCTCCAGGACTTCGTCTGATGGAGGTCCAAGGGGGATCAGTCAACTCTGGGGTGAAAAGACACAGAAAGGGCTGGAGGTCTGATGGAGATGAGATGGAGCGATGTGTGGAGATGACAAAGGTGGAATGGGGTGGAGATAAGGGATTGTGGAGGTGAGAACTTGGTGCAGGACTTATGTGTCATGCCCTTGCCTACTGTCAGGTTCTCATTTCAGAGATGTAAAGGAAGTGAAGAGTATAAAGGAAGGAAAGGGAACTTTGTCAGGATCAGATGGAGTTAGAGGAGTGGGAACATCATTGAGTGACTTTGATAAAAGATGTCAAGCAATATCAATATTTGAACTGAGGAGACATGAGGAGAATACAGGAGTTGTATACTATGAAGTCGGATCAGAGTCCAGAATGGAGAATGGAGGAAACCATATGGAAAGTTACAGTAATGATCAGAGATCATAGAGTATTGAGGGGCAATGTACATAGGATGGAGGAATGAAATGTATGATCATAGGAATGGAACATAGGTCTGAGGAATGGAGCACACATAAAGGGAAGTAAGGTCCAGGCCAATTATATTTGATCCAATGGGGGAAAGGATTCCGGTATCAGAAGTCCAATAAGTAACAGGATGGAGTCCTTTAGAGGAAACCAGAGATGAGGGTATTGGAATTGGAGGTGACATAGGGAATATTGGAGGGAGGTTTGGAGGTATGAGGATAGGGTTGGGACAGGATATGATAGTGCCCCCCAATTAGGGCTGAGGCTTGAGGCCCAAAGGTCAAAGTGTAGGGTCCACTAGTTCGGTAGACAATGGACTTTGTTGATCTGGTGGAATCTTGAGAGTGCCCAGTGGAGTTTGAATCTTGTGGCACTGTGTATAAGGCATGTTTGGAGAATAACTTGCCTTTCATCCACAACCATCATGTTGAGCAGCCATGAATCAAGTCCATTTGACGACAAGGTGACGAAGCTGCAGGAGCAGCTCACGGCAGTGCAACAAAGGTGTGAGCAAGAATGAGCAGCATGTCAGAGGTGTAAGGCAGAGGAACATGAGCAGAGGAAGCACAAGGAGCATGAGGAGAAGGAGTGGAAGGAGCATGCAGAGGCAGAGAAGAAGGAGTGAAGGCAGCACAAGGAGCATGAAAGGAAAACAGCAGTGGAGCACTGCAAAATGGAGCTGGCGCTCACCGAGGTAAGAGAGCAGAGGGTAAGGGATGCAGGGAAGGGGAAGAACAGGGCCACCAGCGATCAGGTGCATGGTTTGTTTGGAGCATCAATGGAGCTGATGGATGGTCAGAAGGAGGGTGATCGAGGTGAGGACAGAGGTGTGGAGGAAGTTGAAAGGGGAGTATAGGGTAGGTAGAAATGTTTTTTCTTTTTCTTTGTGAATGAATGAGTGTGGTTCGAGGTGAAATGAGGAGTGAGTGAGATGATGGAGAAATATAAGTAATGGAGGTTTTTGTAAGTGTTTCAAAATAAGTCAGAGAGAGTAATGTAACTATGATAAAGCAATGAAAAAAGGAATGATGAAGGTTTTCAGAGGTATGCAGAGAAAGTAGGAAAAATGTTGGAGGTATACAGAAAGGGTATTGGAGGTGTCATTAGGGAAGATGGAGGATATTCAAAGGTAGAGAAAATGGGGTTGGAGGGAGATATTCAGGATGAAGGGTTGGCCGTGAGGTAAGATCATGGGAGAGAGTTTTGGTGAGGATATGGAATGGGACAGATTGGTGGGACATCATGGAGTTGGGACCAGAAGTGCTCAGAATGAGTCAGATAGGCTTGAAGAGACTTTGCAAGCTTTGCTAGGTTGATGATGAACAAGCAGAGTCCTTATCCCCCCCTTATAGGGGAGACTTCCCAAAGTCTCATAGGTGCAATGGAGGGGTTTCAGAGTGGCAAAAAGGAGAAGTAGGAGGAAGAGAAAGACCATTCAGAGGGTGAAAAATGTCAGAGGGGATTCTGTGAGGTTTGAAAGAGAATTCATCAGAGACAGAGACAAGTGGAAGCATAGTCAGGGAAATAGTCTCTTGAAATGAATGTACCAATTGGAGGAATTTTGACAAAATTGGGGTGGAGGGTGAGAGCATCAGAGAACAATCCAAAAAGAGATGGAGGTGGGTGTTCACAAGGCTGAGCAACGTCAGAGGTGAATGGAGGTAAGATGAGAAGGATGCTTGCAATTGACAAAACCTTGAAATGGAGGGAAGAAAGACAAAGGTCAGGCACATAGTGGCCAAGAACCAAATGTTGAGGAAGTAAATGAAAGGAATGTTGGGGCATCTGGAGGGGGTCTGGAGTGCATGAGGTAACTGAGAAAGTGTGTCAGAGGTAAACAGAGGCAGGGTGAGGAAGAGGTTGACTAGAGATGGAGGATATAGGAA
>JBBPTO010002387.1:0-10990 GCA_038094155.1 Pulveroboletus cf. aberrans
AACTCCCCACCTCCTGACTTGAGAAACCATTCCAAGTCTGCAACCTTGACATGTCATATAACAAGAAGGGCAAGATGTTGTTTTCTATCACACTCTTTGTCAACATTGAAGGGATCACCAAAAGGGTCCTCTTTTATATCATGGATTGTGAACAACAGAATGTCATCCTAGAATCACCCTGGCTTAGGGCAGTCAATCCTCTCATCAACTGGTTTAAACAGACCTGTACCATCTCTGAGTCCCTCAATGAGTTAAAAGACTTGTATCAAACCCACATTGCTGACCTCGAATGGCACAACAAGTTCTATTCCACTGCCACCCCCAAGAAAACTATGGTTCATTGAGTCTACAACAAAAGACTCTTTGATTATCTCCAGAAAACTGAGAAATCTGACCTCATTACCATTGCAAAGAAATATGCTGACCTCTATTGAGTAGCTCACTTTGGTACCTGCTTTGCCCCCTGTGGAAGCCTCCAACATGAGAGGTTTGTCAACTAAGTTACCACCACCACCAAACTTGCAGTTGTGGCAGAAAATTCCAAAACCAAGACCATGCTATCCCCTGAATATTCTGAGTTCTCAGATGTCTTCATAAAGGAAGCATCTGACCACATTCCCCCCTCAAATCCCTATGATCACAAGATTCACCTCAATAATTCCTTTGTTCTCAAAGTTCAGAAAATCTACCCATTGTCTCTGGATGAAAGAAAAGCCATTGAGGACTTCATCCAAGAGAACCTTGACTGTGGAAAGATCTGCCCCTCAAACTCCCCCCAAGCAGTGCTTTTGTTCATTGTCAAAAAGAAGGATGGCAAACTCCATCCCTGCCAAGACTATCACTACCTGAATGAGCACACAGTTCAGAATGTGTACCCTCTTTCTCTGGTCTCTGACCTTGTCAATAAACTAAAAGATGCCAAGGTGTTTATCAAGTTTGATGTTCGTTGGAGATACAACAACATCAGGATTAAGGATGGTAACCAATGGGGAAGGCTGCCTTTATTAGGCACAAAGGTCTGTTTGAACCACTTGTCATGTTCTTTGGACTGATGAACTCCCCCACCACATTCCAATGATTCATGAACGATTCATTTAGGGACATGATTGCTGAAGGATGGCTCATCATCTACATGGATGACCTCCTTATCTTCTTTCCATACTCCAAGCTCCATGAGGAGTGAACCAAGCACATCCTGCAAAGGATGCAGGAACTTAACCTGCACTTGAAGCTTGAAAAGTGCACCTTTTCTGCATCTGAGGTAGAATACCTTGAGATGATTGTTAACCCCAGACAGATTGCCATGGATCTGATGAAGCTCAATGGGATCACTGCTTGGCCCATGCCCATGAAAGTCAAGGACATCCAGTCCTTTCTTAGATTTGCCAACTTCTATCAGTGATTCATTCACAATTACTCCTCTGTTGCCCATTCCCTCATAGATCTCACAAAGAAGAATCTTACATGGGATTGGACCTCTACCTGCCAGAAGTTCTTCGATGAGTTGAAGGCACTCTTTCTCTTGAAACCAGTTCTTCATCTCTCTGACACATCCCAACCCTTTGCCATCATAACCAATGCATTGAAGTTTGCCACTGGGGCAATCCCCTTCCAGACTGACGCCAATGGAGACTGACACCCCTGTTCCTACCTCTTGCAGTTCTTCTCACCAGCTGAGAGAAACTACAATATTTATGATTGTGATCTCCTCATGATCTTTCAAGCTCTGAAAACCTGGAGAAACTACCTCTCAAGTTTCTCTTTCCCTGTCAAAGCCTTTACAGATCACAAAAGTCCGATGTACTTCCATTAACTCTAAAATCTGAACTGCTGGCAAGCTCGCTAGCTTCTCAACCTCACTAACTTTGACCTGAAAATGGTCCACATCCCTGGCTCCCAAATCACTGCCCCAGATACACTCTTCCATCATCCAGATCTCATTGTAGATAAAGAAGACAATGCAGGAATGACCCTACTCCCTGACTTTCTCTTTATCACCCTCATTAATTCCTCACTTGCAGGCAAACTAGTCTTTCCTTGTTCTCTGACTCCCTTGTCATCCAAGCTCTCCAAGCCTTACAAGGAGAGTGTCATATCCCATCCACCCGACTCAACTCTGACCTGCAGAACACAACTCTGCTTGTACCTCCGGTGTGCCCTCTGTCAAATATGCAACTCTGTCCCTCTGGACATTCCTCTGATTTCCTTACATATGTCTTTTGTTCTGTATTTAGTATAGTCTCACCCCTCTGTTCCCTCTGACACTGTGTAGCACAGCTCCAGCTTGTTCCTGGCCTGGAGCATAGCTCCGGCACTCAGATATCCAACCTTCATATTATACATCTACATAGCCTCCAACTTTCCTCTGACTATATATACTCTGATTCTGTATGTAGATACTTTAGCCTGAATATCATCTTAGACTCTCTCTTCCAATCTCTCTCTGGATTCTCCGATGCATCTTCAATCAAGAAGGCCATGACAGTGCAGAGACATGACACACAAGTCATGCATCAAGCCTTCACCCCTCTGGACCTCCGGCCATCTCTGGCCATTCGACCCCCTCTGACCTCCAATCTCTGACTGGAGTTTGAGCAGAGGAGATCCGGTCTTAACAGAGAGGTACCTCCTGCTTTCTGCTCCTGTCTTTTTGATTGCTCATATACCAACAGAGTCCTATCATACAAGGGATGCATTTATGTTCCACCCACAGACAACCTCTGTCATGAGGTACTCACTCATTGCCATGATCATGAGACTGCTGGGCACCCCAGCTATTTGAAAACCTACCAGCTTGTCTCTGTCAAATTCTAGTGACCAGGATTGGCCCAATTCATTAGGAAGTATATTGAAGGCTGTGCCATTTGCCAACAGAATGAGGCAAATACTCACCCCATTGTTCCTTCACTGACATCAATTAAATTCCAGTGTATGCACCCTTTCCAGCAGATCTTGTGTAATCTTATCACAGATTTCCTCTCTTTCTCTGGCTTCAATTACCTATTGATCATGGTGGACCACAGGCTTAATAAGGGGGTAATTCTTTGCCCCACCAAGAAAACCATCACTGCCAAGAGCATAGCAACATTCTTTTTCCACAAAGTCTTTCTTCACTTTGGTTTTTATTACAAGATAATCTCTGATTGAGGCCCACATTTTGCCTCTTCCTTTGCAAAAGAGCTAGGTTGTCTTTTAAACTATGATCTCTCCTTGTCCACTGCTTATCATCTCCAGTCAGATGGTGAGACTGAATGTGTCAGTCAGAAAGTTGAGATGTATCTTTGAATCATCTGCAGCACAAACCCTGGTTCCTGGTTGGATCAGATTACCTGTGCTGAATTTGTGCACAACCACCACCATCACTCTGTCACCAGCAAGTTGCCATTCTATCTCATGATGGGCTATGAACCCTGTTCTCTACCTGTTACCCTCTCAGACTTCTCACTCCCCACCATAGACCTCCATTTGAAATTCCTGTCTGCAATGAGGAATGAGGCCCTCATAGCTCATGATTTCACATGCCAAGTCATGGCATCACAAAATAAATGCTCTTTTACCCCATTCTCCAAAGGAGATAAGGTTTGACTTAAAGCCAAAAACCTTCATCATTCCATTATGAACCTAAAGCTCACACCCAAATGGGAAGGTTCCTTCATGATTACAAAGGTACTGTTTCTGATCACATACCAGCTCTGTCTTTCACAGGCATGGAAGATCCACATTGTATTTCACACTTCTCTCCTTTCTCCATCCAGAGAAAATACCATCCATGGCAAGAACTTTTCAAGACCCCCACCAGAGCTTGTAGAAGATGAGAAAGGATATGAAATAAAAAAAGGTGTTAAAACACCACAGGGTGCCATCCTCACACACATTCCTAATCTGTTGGAAGGGATATTTGGCTAAAGAAGACTCCTGGATCCCTGAACAGAACTTAAAACATTTCCAGTCCACAATAGATAGCTATAAAAAATGTCATCCTTCCACTTTTCCTTCTCATGCTCCCTCAGAAAAAACTGTTGCTCAGAACAGAAATCATCCTCAAAAGTAAACAAAGTCATGTCCTCATCTCCTGTCACTGTTTTTTCTACTCTCGTAGATACTGTTTCCTCCCCCTCTTCCATTGCTCCTACTACTATAGAACCCTCCTCCATGGTAGCCACCTCCAGCTGGATCACTACCTCCTTCCCTGGCAGAGAACCTGTCCAAGTCGTCTCTGGTACTGATGTGCCTGCCTGGCACCATTTCCAATTTGAAAACATCATAATCACACCTGTCCCACCTTTGTCTTGCTGGCAGTTGTTGCTGTTCCTTCTCACTTGGTGACTTCAGTCATCATCCTGTCTTTTGCCCACAATCTCCATCAGAAACTCCCCAGCAATGACTACCTTGGTTCAATGGCTGAAAGGTTGGTTGACTTCCATCTCTCCTCCACCATCACTTCCCATCTTGACATTGTCTCACCTATGTATACTCTCTGTCGGTCCTATCTCCAGACCCAATGTCTTTCCCTCATGGCCAAAAACCTGCTCACTCCAGGCATCACTGACCATGCTGCCTCCCATATTGGTCAACATCTTAGAGACATCCAGGACAAGCTGTGAGGACTTCTGCTTATAATGATGCACCAGATGGAGATGGGAGAATTCTTAGCTGATGTTGATCATTACCTTCAGAATCTAGCTGAGTCCCAGAACCCTCAAACCCCTTCTGCATCATCTGAACCATCAAATCCTGCAGAACTGGCCACTGTAGAGCATGCTAGGACCTACTGGACCAGAAACAAAGACACTACCCCTCTTTCTTTATTTCACCCCTGCTACCATGAGACCTGCCACCACCTGTCATCACCTGGGCCATCAACACATCTTCTGCCCTAGCTACAAGTGTCCCATCTGCCATAACTTTACCTCCAGACATGCCCAGATGTGCTGCCCTTTTTCCCAATGCCAACTGATCCCTTCCTTGTTGAGCTTGCCACTATTATAACACAGCTTGAGAGGCTCACCATCTAGGCATTGCAGCACTGGATGTACCCCTGGCACTTGCCCCACTCATGCCAGATGTGGCACATTTCATCAATCTGTTCCAGTCCCTCCACCTAGATGACCTGCTTTCCCTCATTCTATCCTGTCTGATGATGATGAGGAGTACATTGTGTAAGGCATGACCAACATGACCAGTTCTTGTTAAGACTGAATCTCCTCTGCCCAAACTCTGGTCAGAGATTGGAGGTCAAAGGGGATAAATGGCTGGAGATGGCTGGAGGTCTGGAGGGGTGAAGGCTTGATGCATGACTTGTGTGTCACATCTCTGCACTGTCATGGCCTTCTTGATCAGAGATAAATCAGAGGATTTGGAGATAGATAGGAAGAGAGAGTTCAAGGTGATATTCAGGCTAAGGTATCTACATACAGAAGTTGGAGTATATATATGTTCAGAGGAACTGTGGATTGGTAATGGAGGGCTATGTAGATTGGGTTGGATATTTGAGTGCCAGAGCTGTGCTACACAGTGTCAGAGAGATCAGAGAGTGAAGCTAAACTAAATACAGAACAAGGAAAGTATGTAAGGGTATCTGAGATAAGTTCAGAGGGATGGAGAGATGGAGTTGGTAAGGAGTCACCGGAGGAATGAGCAGAGTTAGTCTGAAGGTCAGAGTTGCATCGATTACACAGGATATGACAGTATCCCCCTCTTAGGCCTGAACCCCTGAAGGCTGTTAGGACAAAACAGAGTTGGTGAGCTTCAGAGTTTGAAAGAGGGTATAAAGTCCTTAGTGGAGTTGGAACATGGCTTGATCATGAACCAGTACCATGTCTGGAATTGACAACATCAAGTCTTGATCAGATGCAGATCTCGCAGAGTGCGAGGATGACAACAATGCCTTGTGGAAGGTGAAGGCCATGGAATGGAGGAGGTGAACAAAGGTAAGAAAGGAGGAGTGCCAAAGGGCAGAGAAGGAGGAGGCATGCCAGAGAGCAGAGGTGAAGGCTCAGAGGGTGGTGGAGGAAGTTGTGAGAAGGGTGGCTGAAGAGGCACAGAGGCAGGTGAGTGTGCAGGCCATTGGGTGAAGGATAAATGACAGAGGATGATCAGAGCAGGCAGGTCCAAGTTCCAGAAAGGGGAAGGAGTGTGCAGCAAAGCTGGCAGATTGCCAAAGATGTGAGGACTGGGGCCTTGAGTGCGAGCTCAGTCCTGGCAAGTCATCATTGTGCCTGGCATGTCAGGATGTGAAGGCAAGATGTGAGAGGCTGGGAGAGGAGAAGCCAGAGTGCCGGAAGTGGAAGAAGGTGGAGATGCTGGAGGGGTTGGAGCACACATGGAAGAAGGCACAGTCAAAGGCAGAGGGGAGTGGGTTGGGGTCTGGAACTGATGAAGCCCTTCTCAAGGTGCTTTAGGAGATTCAGGATGTGCTCAATTGTCAAAATTGGATGTTTGACTGACAAGAGGTGCTGCTAGACATGGTGGTGCAGCTCAAGGCAGAAGAGCTCTATGGAGAGTTGGAGGGGCTGGAGGATGAATGGTAGCCTGAGGGGGTTGCAGGAGAGTTGGCCAGATTGGCCAAGGAAGATGCAGCAGCATTGAGGGAGGCAGCAGAGTGGGTGGAGGGAGTGGAGGGCAGAGGAGTGGAGGATGGAGAGTGGTTAGAGTAGTTGATCCACTCTTCAACCTGTAAATAGTCGTTGTTGAAATTGTGCATGACTCAACTTGGTATGAAGGAATGACAAGAGGAAGAGGCATTGGAATGGCCCGAAAAGACTGAAGGAAATTGGAGGGAACGGAGGAAGTCAGAGTCGGATGGGGTTGGATTGAAAAATGAAGGGCAGAGGGCAGAGTGAAGAAGGATGTGAGCAATGGGTGTGAAAACATGGGAGTGGTTCCTACCCCTCTTTTAGTGTTGAAATCCCAGTGTTGACAGGAAAGAGGAAATGAATGGAGATTTCTGGAGTATGGGGATATCGGAGGGAGACAGAGTACCATGGAGCATGAGGAGTGGCTCTGGGAGGAGGGGACAGAGAAAAGGATGGGGGGGAATGGAGCTAGTTGGAGAACTGCAGAGCAGATCAAGCAGCTCTGGGAGAGAATGACAAAGGATGAAGGATGGGGCCAACACTTTCTGAGCAGACTGTTTTCCATAGATCTCCAGTCAATCAGGTGAGGATCTGGAGTGAGTGAATGTTAGGACTGTCAGGCAGTGGTCGATGAGGTCAGAGAGGTGGAGAAGAGTGGAGAGAGTGAAAGCATGTGAAGTGCACAGAGCAACTCTGGGCAAAGGGAGGTGGGTGACACTGTCAAGTCTGAAGGCTGTTTTCCAAGGTGCTCCAGCTGATCATGTTAGGATCTGAAGCAGGCAGAGGTTAGCAGTGTCAGGACAGGTGGGTCAGGGAGGTCAGAAGGGGTTGGAGGGGAGATGAGGAGGTGCAGGGAGGCAGAATCTGAGGCAATAGCCCTGCAAATGAACAGAAGGAGCAAACTCAGCTTTTGACACACAGTAACTAGAGGCCAAGAAAAGGAGGGGGCAAGGGGGTATGAATCCTGCACTGGGCAGACATAGGTAGAGGGTGGACTGCAGGTCTGAGAATGGAGTGAAGGATGATCTGTGGGTATATGGTGCAACCAGAATGCCGGAGGCACACAGAGTGGATTGGACATGATATTGGAGGTAAGGGAATGGGGAGGGATGTGAGTGTCATGCTGTAGGAAATGGTGGTTTCCTGTCCTCATATCCAATCTGATCTGTCCTCATCCATCACCCATTGGTAAGTCAAACATTCATTTTACTACACTGGACACTTGCATTCATACATCCAGTCAATCTGGTTTCATTGACCTGGTCACTGGATAAGTTGGTCCAACAATCCAGTTTTCAATCCAGTCATGCTCTTTACATGTATTTAGAGTCTTGGGTGTGCCCAGACTATAAAAGTTGTGTTTTGCACAGAGCACAAGATCATCTATCTATCTTTTGATCATCTTTCTGTCTGTGATCTATCTTTGGTCCATCTCGAGTTCAGTTCTTCATTATCTTCAGTGATCCAGCCATGTCTGTTATCATCTCTTCATCCTTCTCTCCTGATCTGTGAAGAATCAAGTCCTGTGCTCATAGCCATGTCTAAAGCATAGGAGCTCTTCCTTATCATCATCCATTTCACCTCCTGTAAGTCCTGTGGTTCTCTTCTGTGGAGCTCTACTTTACAAATTCCCCCTGGAATGAACCTATCATCCTTCATTTTCTTTCTTTGTGTTGCTGACCTGCTACATAGCTTCCTGTCCAGAGACATATAGCAGTCTAGGTCATTCAACCTCTCTTCATCTGGAGCCCACCACAAGGGGGTATTCTAGACGAGCCCCCATGGAACTCTCAGGCACATCTGAGATCCTCCACTCCAGAAATTTTTTTGTTCATCTCCTTCACAACTGACATCTGACAGCTCCGAAGCATTCCTACCTCAATCCAGTCTGCACCTGCCACACATTAATCATTCATCCAATGCTTTTTTGACAGCTTCATTCCAGGCTTGTCTCATCTCATTTCTTTTCATCCGACATTTTTCTGACACCCACATCCATTCTAGTCCCATCTTACTTTGTATCTGACATTCATATTTCATCCATGTGCCTAGCAGAGGGTTTGAATGACCAATTTTATGAACAGAATCTGTGAATAAAACAGGATGGGTTCCTATCCGGTAGAGAGGATCTGGATCTGAGTCCAGAGGGCAGATTGAAATGTCAGACAGTGGTGGAATACAATTAGGAAAAGAAAAGAAAAACAGAAGGGCTTTACAGTCCCTTCCCTCCCACAGAGGACTTTTAACAATGACCTCCTGGCCATCAAGCCACAGAGGTCACTGAAAATGAGACAATGGAAGAGTGGAATACAGAGGAGAGGGATCTGGGACACCATGAATGACATTCAGGGTCGAGAACAAGAGGACAGCAGCACAAGGTAGTGGCAGTACTGAGATATGAATGGGAGGAGTGGCAGATAATAGAGGTGGATCGAATGGATTCAGTGGTGACATAGCAGCTGGCTGTGCTGCTCTAATGGGTGCAATGGGCACCAGATCAATGGATGGTACAACAGGGGAAATGATGGTCAGCTCAGTGCATAGCAGAGGCATTGATACCTTGAATGCCACAGTTTCTGTGAAGATGGACACATCAACATCCAAGACAGCATTGTTGGTGGGAGCAGTAGCAATAGTAGTGGAAAGCAGAGGAGATAGTGATGACGACAGAATGAATGAGACAAAAACTGGATCAACAGAATTCAGTGCGGCGGATGAGAGAGACAATGAAGGCAGTATGAACAGGGTGAACTCCAAACCAATTGGGTCTGGAGAGATGGTAGCGAGGAATGATGAGAGCAGCTCGACAGGAGTGTTGAACAGGTTGATGAGATCCAGCAAAATGGATGGGATGGAAGGCAGAGGAGGGATGAATGAAGCATTAACTGGATCTACATGATCCAGTGCAGAAGGTACCTGTGGTGGTTCGATAGAAAGAAGTAGCAAGTGAGTAGGCACAGGCTCAGAATGAGAAGGACGATGAGAAAGAAGGAAAGTAGCAGCTGCTAGGGTGTCTGCCATTGGATACAGATTATCTGGATGGACATCAGACCGGACCACTAGCAACCAGTTAAGGACAGATGCACAAATGTTGGATGAAAGACCACTCTCGAAGAGATAATCCCACTCCTGTACCAAGAGACAGTTGAGCATGATGAAATGAGATGAGAAATTGAGAAATTGACAATGATATGCTCTGAGATCATCAAGACCTCGGAGTGGTTGTGACTGAGATGAACCTATGAATGTTAGCAGATCACCTTTGAAATAATGGCTGCTATGAATGCAAGCCAATCTGGGATAGTGGAAGTTACCTCTGGGAGTGTCTCCCAGAGTTCCACTTCATCGAGAGATGCATAGTAAAATGTGCATTTGATCTTGTGTTGGTTGGCAAGACCCTTCTCTGTGCAGATTTCATCAATGTTATCCAGGTAGTGTAATAAGGTGACAAAACATCCATCAAATGAATATGCCTGCAGTGTGCCCCACATAGGCATCTGGTGGTGAAATGGATTGAACATAGTGAATCCAGTCCCAGGTTGGAATGGACCAGACTGGATCAAAAGCAGATTGGATTGAATGTACAAAGTTGAGAATGAGAATGGGTGAAGATGAAATGGTGCAAATTGAAATTGATAATGAAAATGGCACTAGCTAGTCATGAGTCGACCCTCTGCTAGGCACACAGATGAAATACAAATGTCAAATATGAAGTGAGATGAGACCAGAACAGATATGAAGTGTCAAAGAAATGTCAGACAAAAAGGAATGAGATGAGATGTGCTCAGAACAGAGCTGTCAAAAATGTGTCAGATAAATGATTGATGTATGACCGGTACAGACTGGATTGAGGTAGGAATGCTTCAGGCTGTCAGATGTCAGTTGCAAAGGAGATGGACAAAAAATGTTCTGAAGCAGAGGACCTCAGATGCACCTGAGGGTTTCATGGGGGCTCGTCTAGAATACCCCCTTGTGGTGGGCTCCAGATGAAGAAAGATTGAATGACCTAGACTGCTATATGTCTCTGGACAGGAATCTAGCAAGTCAGCAACACAAAGAAAGAAAATGAAGGAATGATAGGTTTGTCCCAGGGGAAATTCATAGAGTAGAGTTCCATGGAAGAGAACCACAGGACTTACAGGAGGTGAAATGGATGATGATCAGGAAGAGCTCCTATGCTTCAGACATGGATGATGAGCACAGGACTTGATTCTTCACAGATCAGGAGAGAAGGATGAAGAGATGATAACAGACATGGCTGGATCACTGAAGATGATGAAGAACTGAACTTGAGACGGACCAAAGATAGATTGCAGACAGAAAGATGATCAAAAGATAGATAGATGATCTTGTGCTCTGTGCAAAACACAACTTTTATAGTCTGGGCACACCCAAGACTATAAATACATGTAAAG
>JBBPTO010002388.1:0-10984 GCA_038094155.1 Pulveroboletus cf. aberrans
AAAACTAACCTTCTGACTTCAACTGACATGACTCAGATTGGGACGAACAGCAGTGGACGGTCTCGGGTTTGGTAGGAGCGCTGAATAGGGGCTATCGGACCGTGGGAAAACACCGGATATCACTGTAGGGAACTCCACTTTCCTACACTGGAGGTCGGAGTTGTGTTGATTATATGAGATATGACAGCTTGTCTGCCACCACCCCAACTGGTTTCTTGATGGGCTTGCAGATCTGATGAAATATGATTGGTTTATCTTGGTGCATTATTCTATCATTTATTGAGAACTTGCAAGTGTCAACATCTCACTCAAGAAGCTTCAGAAGATTTCAAGTGAGCAGAATGAAGATCTTCAGGCAGACTTCATGTGAAGAATTTCCACAGTATATGGCAGATGAAGTGATTTTCATAGATAAGACTTTGAAGGATGAGTGCACTGTCTTTCTGCAATATAGAAGAGCAGAACAAGGTCAGCAGGCTTGTGCAAATTTGTATGGGGCATCTGACTTTCAGCTGTTGCTGCTATGTTTTGTAATGGAATTGTAGTGGGATATATTGTAGAGGGTTCTCTGGGTTGTGACAGATGCCTGGCTTTTTTAGAACATGCTGTTGTATGATGAATGATATTTTCAAGCATTTTTTGTTTTGCCAATGATATTTCATAGCTTTTGCAATGTGAGGCATATCCTGGAAAGCACAATGTTCTTGTCATGGATAATGGTCATATAGACCCACCATGGCACACAAATCCACAAGCTCACAGAGTGACACAGTAAGCCATTATGAACCATATTATGCTCTCATTCTGACGTGATCATTGAAGATGTCCACATTATTTTTCTTCCTCCATACTTACCTGACTTGAATCCAATTGAAGAGGAATTTTTGAAGATTAAGGCATGGATCTGATGGAACTCAGATGTTTTCATGGCCAGTGGAAATCATCCTGCAAGTATGTTCTATGATTTGTATGAAGTGCTATTTATATTGGAATTTTGTGAATGGAACACTAGGTCTTGTACTCTGTTAATACAGGCAGATTGTAGCAGTAATACACTATTCATGTTACTAAAGAATGTAGATCAAGACACTAGGCATGACTCATAAATGACTCACACTTCATAGAAGATTAATTAAAGTGTAATTTTATTACACTTAGGATCGACTACATGATGATCTAGATGCATTCTTTATGACTCAGCTATGATTTCATTGGTTTGAAGCATTCTTAGCTCCACAATTGCTGTGTTGGGTTAACCCACACTCAACTCCACTTATTTCAAATATGTGAAGCAGCATGACAATCCTCCAATATCATTCTGACATTATCAACCTATGGCAGATGGGGTAGACATAGTTACAGCAGTTTATATACTGGTGACCTAAGTGGTGGCAGTGATGTCATATTTCATAATAGTGGACAGATGGGACCTGTGGTATAACAACAACTAAAATATTGCAGAAAGGGCTTTTTCACAGTAGAAGATACTGATCTCCTACATTCATGGGGGACTTACAGACTGACTGTCCCCAGTCAGCACTGCTTGGCTAATCCAATATGAGTTACAACTCTGCATCAATTGCCCAAAATTGGATGTAAATGGGGCTGGGTCAAGACAATGGCAATCTGTGTCCCCTGAATCTGAATTGGTGAGACTGGTTTTGTCTCCTTTGTATCAGTTTCTGTTCTGAGTAACTGCAGATTTGCTTGGGTCTGTCATACTTAGTATTTTCCTGTGTTTGTGCTACATACTGTTGCTGTCATCATGGTGCTTCATTACTGTACTCTACTTACTTCACTGTCCCAATATGTATATAAAGTCTCATGTATTCCCAGACTACAAACTTTGTATTTCAGACCTTGGTCTGCATTGAATCCTACTTTCTCTTGATCACAAGTTTCACTTTTTAAGTATCAAAACATTCAATCCCACCCCATTCCAAGCCAAGTTGAGTCATGTCAAGCACTTCAACCTGAACTCTGAAGTCAGATCTTAGCCCCACCAAATGAGGAGGTTCAGACTCACATTTTCCAGCTCTACAGTACATTGTTATTGGTCTTTTTCCTTCTTCTTGTCCCTTGAATCCCTTTTAGGGTGAGTTTCCCACCTGCATCTGATGCTAATGGCCCAGAAAACCCACTTTAGGATTTCTAGCATCTTTAAGCATGAGCCTTGGGGTGTTAGTTTTATGTGCTGGATCAACAATTTGTAAGGTAATGGTTCATCCTGTGGGTGCTCTGTTTCTGAAGTACAAGGATCATCTGGTCCTGTCTTTAGACAGTGTTTTTCCATTATTTTAGAAGAGCCAACTGTCCAGGTCTGGTATTTTTCTTTTATTTGTCTGCAATATTTGTTCTTGACCTCCTCAATGATTACTCATGGTCAGAAGAGTGGTTTAAACTGAGGTTGCTAAGGAAGCTCAGGAGCTTGGAGAGGCACAGAAGGAGGCTAGCTCCAGTACATGTCATTATTCTTACCCTGACCTGCTTCTTTGTACAGCTAGAAAACTGCTCTCATTAGAAGGCTCTGGTAGGTGCTATGATATGGGTCCTTTTTCTTCTGCTGCCTGCTCATATTGCTGCTTGCCATCTTGGCATTCTTTCTTCTTCTCCATCCATACATTAAGTGGTGGGGGCACTTGTTGTTTCAATGGTTTGAGCTTCTACATGCTCTGCAAGCTCAGCATAGATAGCAAGGTGCTCATTTCTATCTTATTTAACTCACTTCCACACATCAAGAGTGGAATACCTTTACCTACTTAATCATAAATATCACAGAAGATATTATGATACATCTATTTTTCCTTTAATTTTTCACCATTTTTCTGCTATTTTCTTATTACTTTCTGCACACCAAGAAGATCACATGACTTTATGTCACATGTCACATGTTATGTCACAGCCACAATCACAGTCACAGATCACATGGCATGCTGACTGATCCTGCTGACCGATGACACTTACTAATCTGCTAACTGATGGTGACTAATGTACTAACTGATGTGAACTGATGCTGCTTCCAGAACAGTCAACCATGAACAAAAACAAGGCAACTATTATCTTACTCTCTCTTGACTTTGGATGAAGCCACTCCTTTCTATCAGTGTGTACCCTTTTCTTGCCAGTATTCTAACCCAGAAGAAACTCACAGAAGGTCTTTTCTGGCAGCTATTCAGAAGCACTCTAAGCTCTACCAAACTGGCTGCCTTTGGCTTCCAATCATCTTCTGTATCTTTTCCCACACCACATGCTCTGGAGATGTCCTCTTCTGAAAGAATCAACAAATTTCTGATGCAGCTTGCTGAGCTTGCCATCTAAAATGCAAAGCTGGTAAATGACTACAAAGAACTGTTGATGCAGTTGAACAACTATACTGCTCAACAGACTCTACCCAAGACAGAGGTGAAAATCTTCAAGAAGGCAGATGCTGCTGCCGACTCAGGTCTGTTCAATGGGGTCTATAAAGAGTTTGGGATCTGGTGGTGATAAATATGACTCTGATATGAAGTGTCAGGGAAACAATCATGCTGCCTGAATAATCTGGGCACTCAGGCAGCACCAGACAAGAATAACAGGTTCTCTCTTTTTGAAGTATAGGAAGGAGAAGATAATGAGATGGCAGTAACTACCTCCCAAGGAAAAGAAATGGAGATTGTGATTGAGACTTCACCAATGAAGCTTGCCACATGGAAATGTGGGCTTGATTCAGTCAAAACATAAGGTAACAACAAGGTGACATCCTGACCCCCACAAAGAATTGTAATTCATAAAATGAACCATAATCTAAGGGAAATCTACCTGTACTTGAAAGTCACAGGTGCTACTAAAAAACCAGACATGAGAAGCACCAAGGTGCTTCTTGACAGTGGAGCCCATGGAGTATTTATTGACAGGGATTGAACTTGAAGAAATGAAATCAAAGGAAGGGAGCTCAATAATCCCATCTCAGTATTCAACATCAATGAAACCAAGAACTCAGCAGGTAGCATTACCCACACTGCTGAATTTCTCATTGACTTCCAGGGACATTGAGAAAGGATAATGGCAGATGTGGTGAATCTAAGCAAAACCTTCCTCATTCTGGAATACTCCTGACTTCTTAAACATAACTTAGTGATCAATTGGGAGGAAGAATCTGTCAAGCTTACCTAATGCCCTTCAACATGTCATCTACTGTCAGAGAGGGCAGGATAGGCATGTAACCTTGAGAAAAGAGAACTCAAGAATGCACCCCAATTATACACAAAGGTCAAGGCTATAAAGAAAGAAAGCCTAGAGGCCAAAGAATCTGAAATAACAAGCAGGTCTATGCCCAGTATCTTAAAAGATTTAGAAATGTCTTCTCAAATGAATGCCTGAGCAGAAGACCTGGAATCACTGTATTGACCTAAAGGAAGGCTTTTAACCTTTCAACGTCAAACTTTTCAACATGTCTCTAGGAGAACACAAAGAAATAGATGTGTTTATTGATAAGCAGTTGAAGATGGGATGTATTCAACCCTTTAAATCCCTACAGACATTGCCTGTGTTCTTTGTCACAAAGAAAGATGGGGAGTAGTGTATGGTACAAGACTACTGTTACATCAATGAGTGGACAGTACAGAACAACTATCCTTTGCCCTTAATCTCCGAACTTGTTGATAAGCTCTGAGGTGTCAAATTGTTTACAAAGATGGACGCAAGGTGAAGCTACAATAATGTTAGGATCAAGGAGGGCAATGAATGAAAAGCCACCCTTACCTGCCACTGAGAAAGGTTTGAGCCCATGGTGATGTTCTTTAGTCTTTGCAACTCTCCAGCTACTTTTCAAGCCATGATGGATGACTTCTTCTATGACTTGCAAGATGTTTGTATCATCTACATGGATGATCTCTTGATCTTCACAAAGAATGGAGATCAGAGAGGCATGACAAAATGATAGAAGAGATTCTGCAAAGGCTAGCAGATCATGACCTCATTGTAAAACCTGAAAAGTGCTTCTTCTGAGTCAAGAAGGTAGAAATGCTCACCATGACTGTCTTTAATAAGGAATCATATGGCAGAGGACAAATGCCAAGGGAATGCTGAATGGCCTATCCCCACCAACATCAAAGAAGTATGAGCATTTCTGGAACTGGCCAACTTCTATTGCTGCTTCATCAAAGATTTCTCCTTACTGGCTGGATCACTAAATGATCTTACAAAAAAAGACATTCAATGGCAGTGGACTGAAAAGGAATAACATGTCTTCAATATGCTAAACAAGGCATTTACAACAGCTTTAATGCTGATTTACCTGGACATAGACAAGGAATTCTGGTTAGAATGTAATGCATCTGACTTTGAAACAGGAGCTGTGCTATCAATGATGGAAGAAGATGGGAAGTGGCACCTGGTAACATTTTCATCCTACTTGATGATGCTGGAAACTATTCCATTGCCAACAAGGTGATGTTGGCCATCATCAATGCACTGAAAGGATGGCACCATTATCTAGAAGGTGCCCAAATGAAGTTCAAAGTCTGGACAGGCCATGCCAACCTTCAGTACTTCATGAAATCACAATATCTAAATTGAAGGCAGGCCAGACGGGCCCAATAGCTCATTAGATTGAACTACTAGTTATTAAAGAAGCCAGGGACATCAATGGGCAAGGCTGATGCCCTCTCAAGGAGAGCAGACCGTGCTAAAGAAGTTGAAGAAGACAAAAAGAGAGTGGTTATTATTTCTGGAAACAGGGTGAGAAGGGCTGAGGTTAGAATTCAGACAGCCAAAGAAGATCTGTTGGGCAAAATCTCCCTGCACAGGAAGGAGTGAGAAAGGAGCTTCTCCTGTCAAAGGCAGAGAGGTTGATGAAAGTGACCTAATAAAGGTCAATGGCAAGATCTGAATAACAGATAAAGGTGTCCTATGTCAAAGGGTGAGATTTCTCTATTCAAGACTCCACTTTCACAGGACATGGAGGCAGCAACAAGATCTTTGAACTGCCTGCCAGATACTATGTTTGAAGAAGAATGTATGCCCAGGTCAAGGACTACTGCTCCAAATATGGAAGGTGTACAAGAATGAAGCTGACAAGAACCCCTCCTGCAGGAAAGCTGCAATCAAACCAAAACTCTGATGGACCCTGGCAAGATATCACCATAGATTTCATTACAGATCTTCCAGTGTCCAATGGCCATGATGCCATTCTAGTGATGATTGACAGATTTTTGAATGTGCAGTTCATCCCTTCAGTCAAGCTGATCATGGCACTAGAGACTGCAAGACTATACTGTAACAGGATAGTACAAGGGGTACTCCTGTTACACAGAGCAGAGAAGAGAGAGGTGAGTCAAAGATACTTACTCAGACAGAGACTGAGGTTCTTGTGATGATGTTTGAGTTAGTTGAGATTGATAAGTTCAACCCTTGTGAGCTTCTTATAAGCTTGATCTTGTGGGAAATGAATCTCATTATTGATTACATCACAGCACTTATTGCCTTTAAATACATTCAGGAACCTGTATGTATGTTAAAACTGGATCTCCTTTGCTCAAACTCTGGTCAGAGATTGAAAGTCAAAGGGGGAATGATGGCCAGAGATGGCCAGAAATCCAGAGGATAGCATTCAGAGGAGTGAAGGCTCAATGCATGGCTTGTGTGTCACATCCCTGCACTGTCACAGCCTTCTTGTTCAGAGACACATCAGAGAGTCTGGAGTGAGATGAGAGAAGCATGTCTAAAATGATATTCAGGCTGAAGTATCTACATACAAAGTTGGAGTATATGTTACAATCGATCAATTCATGACCTACACTATCTCCATGCTTCATACAGATTTACCAGCATTTTTCCGGATTTTCTAGACTCTATTCCAATCTCTGACACTTTTATTAACACTAGAACCCTAATGGTTCGTAGTGGTTCATAATGACTACCAAACCAACCCTAATGGTTCGTAATGGGCCACTCTAACCCTTTACCACTTATATAAGATCCAACTCATGTTTTACTTGTTGTATTCATGTATGATTGTTCGTTCCTCCACATCCTTGCACATCAGGCATGTACAGGGCTATGACATGCTTCCATATGATCATGAATACATTAGATACACGCATATACAGTATGTACATCTTAGATTAATGTACAATATGTACAAACCCCTATGTAGTATATAAAGCACATGAATCAAGCCACCAAAGGACAGTCTTGTCCTCTTGATGTTTCCTCAGCATCAAAGACGTTGACTCATTCACCCCCTTGCCTGCTAAGTTGTTAGGGCTGTGCGGACGAACTCCAGTGTATCTCCGGAACTCCAGAGATATTGGTAGGACCTTGGCTTCACCTTATGTGATGCGCCACTATCCAAGTCTCGGGGTTGTAGTTCCATATTTGCGGAGGGTCAGAGGTGCGGAGTTGAGTCGTCTAGACTCGGAGGAGGATTGGGATATCTGTCAGAGTTCAGTGGGAGCCGAGTGTCAAGCTGATCGAGGAGAGAGAACGTCGAGTACTCAATTCGATATTACGACTGGAGATATATACAGCAGAGATGGTACAGAATATATAGTATGGAGGAGCATCGGATTTGTAATGAAACAGAGGTCAGGAAACTAAGAACCAGAGCTGCGCACCGGTTGTGCAGTTCGCCAGAGCTGTGCTGCACAGCGATGGGGAAAGGTACAGAGCATGAGATATATACAGAGGTCTGGAGGAATGGAGATGCATGTGTGGTGTAAACACACTGGAGATATGAGCAGAGTTGGTGCTCAGAGGACCAGAGTTGTCATGGATATGACAGTATCCCCCTCTTGGGACTGAACCCCTGAAGTCCCTTTGGGAACAATGCAGAGTTAGTCAGTGTCGGAATCCGAAAGAGGGTATAAAGTCCAGGATGGAGTTGGAACCTGGTTTGTTCTTCAACCACTACCATGTCTGGTTTCAACGACATCAAAACCTGGTCCGAAGCACGTCTCGCAGAGTGCAATGATGACGACGATGCGATGTGGAATGTGAAGGCTGCCGAGCAGAGGAGGTAGGCAAAGGTGAAGAAGGAGGAGGTGGGCAAAGGTGAAGAAGGAGGAGGAGGCATGCCAAAAGGCGGAGGCGGAGGCTTGCCGTCAGGCAGAGGAAGAGGCGCACTGGAGGGCAGAGACAGAGGCATGGAGGGTGGCGGAGGAATCTGTGAGGGTGGCAGAGGAAGCCATGAGGCGTGTGGGTGAGGAGGCCCAAAAATTGGTGAGTGGGTGAGTCATCGGCACAGAGGCAACTGACTCAGAGGGCTTCGGATATAGGCGGAGAAGAACTCCAGAAAAGGGAAGGAACGGGTGAACGCCCTTGCAGGGTGTCGGAGGTGTGAGGATCATGGGCTCGACTGTGAGGTCAGGACTGGGAAGTCCACATCCTGCATGGCGTGTCAAGACGCTAAAGTCAAGTGCGAGCGGATCGGGGAGGAAAGAGTGGAGTGAAAGTGGAGGAGAAAGGCAGAGGGGTCAGAGCAACCTTGAAAGAGGGTGCAGACAGAGGAGGGAGCAGAGGCACTGGAGAAGCGAGTGAAGGTGAGTGAGGTCACGGCGGTGGTCCAAGGGCTTCAAGAGCTCGTCAAGGGGCTGAACAGGCACCTTGACCTGCAAAATTACTATCTGGCGTGTCTTGTCGAGCTGAAGACGGAGGAGGTATACAGAGTTTTGGATGTGAGGTCGGATGGTGAGGGAGATGAGTGGGATGTGGCGGCAGATTTGGCAGAGTTGCAGAGGGAGGAAGCCAGGGAGGCTGCGGAGGCAGAGAAGGAGGTCGAGGAGGCTTCAGAGGAAGATTCCTCATTGGAGTATGAGGAGTAGGGGGTTGATTTGTAAATAGAACGATGTGAAATGTACATGACATGTTCTCAGAGGTCGTGGAGCGAGAGAGACAGAGATCGGAGCAATCTAAGGTTGACAGGAGGGTCGCTATCCCCCTCTTTGGGTCGACGTCCCAGCATTGACAGTGACAGAAGAGGTAAAGAACAGGGATTTACTGGAGTATGGAGATACCAGAGGTGTCGGAAGGTGATTTCGAAGGCCAAAAACTTGTAGAAGCCAAAGAGGAGGAGGCGGGGAAATGGTCATAAAACAGAGGGTAAGGATGGAAGGGGAAGGACCATAGGTCCAAGGGCTCTTGGCGACCAGATCACCGGAGGCTCATGGAGCTGGAATGGATGGGAACGGAGCGGAGATGTGGTGCATCGGAGGTGGCAATGGTGCCAGGGTCAGCTGGAGGACGGAGTCCAGAGGCTGCAGAGATGAGCTCATGGGGGCTGGCGTGAATGTACAAGTGACCAGAATGAAAGGTGCTGCTCACGACCCTGTCGATCAACGGATCGAAGTGGGGAAGTTGGTGGTATTCAGCAATCAAAAGAAATTCATCCGGCGAAGTGACATAAAGATGTCGACGGAGTGATAATATCTGTAAGGGAATGGAGGGGACGACCAAACGGAGACAGAGTGGGAGTGGAGTAGGAGCGGAGGACAGAGGATGGAGAGAATGGAGGGAACGGACGCGTTTTAATTGCTTTCTTGATGCACGAATCGAGGGATGCTACCCTGAACATGCGGAGCGAAGGGGTACACTATTTGTGCACCTCCAGGCTGGAAGCCTCTGATTTGGTTTCCGGAGATTCGGGGGAGTCTGGGAGATCCTCATCGTCAGACTCAATGGAGTCATCAGAGAGGTCAGGGTTGTCGGAGGATGGATCGGAGGGAACAGGAGCAGAGACAGGGGCAGAGCTGACAGAAACGGGGCTGGAGGTGGATGTGGAGGGCTTGGCGGAGGATGATGATGGGACAGAGGACTGAGTCTTGTGCTTGATCTCAGACTGATGCTCCCAGTAGCAGGCGTCGATGTCATGGGCGAGGAGACGGAGTTTGGAGAGGGTCGACAGTTTCCCAATGCGTGTGATTTCGTCTTTGATGTGGTCTGGGAGCCCATTGTAGAAATGGTGCCGGAGGGTGCCATCTCCGTAACCTCGGAGTTGAGAGGCAATCTTGTTGAATTCAACTATGTACTTGTTGACGCGTTGAGAGTCCTTCATCGTCAATTGATTGAGCTGATGCTCTGCATCTTCAATGTGGTCGTAGCAAGATTAACAGTGTTATGATACATCCATGTTTTCTCTAATTTTCTTAAAATTTCTGCCATTTTCTCATCATTTTTTGCACACAAAGAAGGTCACATGACTTCATGTCACTGTCACATATCACATCATAGTCACATGGCATGCAGACTGATGCTGTTGCAGAATATTCTGTGATCTTCTATGATGTTCTATGATCTTTCATAGTTACTACACATGGATATCATGATTATACATGATCAAACAACCCCTGTACTATGTAAACCTGCTAACAAACAGCCCAGGAAATTCTTGTGGCATTCCATTTCCAGTTACAACCCCTTGTCCACTACTCTAAGGTGTACACTTGCCCCCTTGCTAGTACATGCTGTATAGCACTTTACCTTGCCCAGTTGTTGGTGCATTCTCTCTTGTGTTTAGTGTGAGCTGGTGATCCCTGTATAGGTGCCTGGTCATTTTCAAATGGTAAGTGTATGCATTGAATCTGATGTTACATTCTGACATAGATTCAGATGGAGCAAGAGTTTGAGCTGCTGGCATTAAGGGAAAAAAATAATATCATCATGCAAAAATCAATGTACAGTGGTTCAAAAAAGTGTCTGAATGTTTGTGTATCTAGCATTAAATGCAATATTCTTCACTAAAACTTAATTCTAGCCACATGGCCAAAGTGTATGAAATAAAGTAGATACTAATAGCTTTCCATTAGTAAAAGGAACAAAGAGATTCGATTAAGAATCGATCAAATGGCAGTCATTCCAAAACCATGATGCATTCAGACAATTTTTCAACTTTAAGTTCTGATTATATATATTGGATCCTAGCATGATGTAATGTTATTACACACATGAGGTAAATATTCTATTGTATCATTTTTATATAATTGAGTTGCTGATACCATACAAAAATCCC
>JBBPTO010002389.1:0-10984 GCA_038094155.1 Pulveroboletus cf. aberrans
GTGGTGGTGGTGACTTTGTTAACAAATTTCTGGTGTCTGAGACTGCTGCAGGGGGTAAAGCATGTTCCAAAGTGGGCAACTCGGTGGAGGTCTGTGTACCTCTTCATGTTGTTGACAAACTTGGACTCTTTGCTCTTCTGGAGATAATCAAAGAGTCTTTTGTTGTAGACTAGATGAACCATAGTTTCCTGAGGGGCAGCAGTGGGGTAGAACTCGTTGTGCCATTTGAGGTCAGCAACATGGACTTGGTATAGGTCTTTCAACTTGTCGAGGGATTCTGAGATGGTACAGGTCTGTTTAGACCAGTTGATGAGGGGGTTAACTGCTTTTAGCCAAGGCAATCCTAGGATGACATTTTGTTATCCACAATCCATGACATAGAAAAGGACCTTTTTGGCAATCCCTTCAATGTTGAAAAAGAGTATGGTATAGAATGATACTTTGCCTTTTTTTATTAGACTACATGTTGAGGTTGCAGACTTGGAATGATTTCTCAAGTCAGGAGGTGGGGAGTTTGTTCTTCCTAATGAATCCCCAGTCAATGCAGTTAATGTCTGTGCCACTATTGATCAGGGTGTGAGACTCAATGGTTTTGAGTGTGTGTGCAATGGTATGATGAGTTTGACAGGGATCTGCATAGATTTCATCATATGAGATATGGTTACAGGTGCACATACAGGGTAGGAGGTGGCAGACATCGAGGCTGTCCTCCATTCTAAAAATCTAGGGAACAAAAATGGATGGTCCTTTTGACCACTTCTTCTTCATCTTCCTCACATTTTTTTGATATGAAAAGATTCTCAGGGTCTTTCTTCATCATTTTCTGAACAGAAGATTTAGGGGTTTCTTCAAAGGTGGCATTGCATTTAAATGCTGAATGTCCGGGTTTTTGGCATTTGAAACAGAGGTTTTTCTTATGACAGCACTCCCTCTCTTCAAGGGTTAGCTTTTTTGGGCAAGGAATTGATACAGTATTGATGTCCATGGCATCAGGGTCTTGAGGGGGTTTTGAGTGTGAGGGGGTAGTATAGGCATATGAAGGGGTTGTTTTACCCTTTCGTGCTTCTCAGATTAGATAAGTTCTTTTCCACTGCTTTTGGAAGGAAATGGCACATTTGTACCAATCATTGATTTTGTCAGGGATGGTCTTCATGGCAAGGATTTGAGTGGAGAGGGGGGTGGTGATGGCTAACTGATAGAAGGAGATGAGGATGGCGTCAGTTGCTGAGAGTCTTGCAGTGTGAGCTTGGAACTCAGTGTTAAAGTCTATGATGGAAGGCATCTACCATCCTTTCTTATCCTTGTTTACGTGGGTGGAGGATAGCCATGCCAGGGCATCAGCTGCTTTGTCTTCCCTGACAAAGGATTTTCTGAACTTCTCTTTGAAGTCCGACCATTTTTCAAATGAGTTGTTTGCAACCACCTTTCTTCTGAAGGTTTTGGCCCAGACCTGTGCTGACTCAAGGGTCATGAATGAGAGCGCAAAGGCAATCTTCTTGTTGTCAGTGCAGTAGATGTTGGTGTTAACTAGAAGGTAGGTTGTGACAGTGTCCAACCAATCTTTGGAGTTGGCAGTATTGCTGTCAAAGGGTGCAGGGGGGTTGAGCTTGAGCTCTGTGGGCTTAGAAGAAGACATAGCTTTGTATGCTTGGATGATTTCCCAGGGTTCAGGCAGATCTGGAGGGTTGCTAGGGAAGAAGATTCTCCCAGACTGTGGCTGGGGTGTTGGCGATGGGGGAGTCAGCACCCGAGGAATAGATGCAGAGTGGGAGAGATGATGGGCTAGGTTGAGAGTGACTTCTATATCCTCTTTAGTGGTTAGGAAGTCGTCTTCATCAGAGGGGGTCTGGTCATGGGAAAGTGACTTGGAATCAGAGGGGTTGTTGGGGTGGAAGCACCAATGAGTATCAATGGAAAGCCTTGGAGGAATGGTGGCTTACCAGATGGTAGCCGACAGTGAAGCTAGATCTTTTGTTATGACTACCTCAGGTAGAGAATAGACATAGCCCCTAAAGAGGGTCTAGGATGTTATGGACGAAGGAGAGCAGGGCAAGCCACTCTATGAGGATGAGGTACAGGGGTTCTGGGAGAACAAGTCTTTCTGCTTGTCCTATCTCAATGATCTAATGTCAAAGAGAAGACTTTCTCAAAGATCTATTGTCTTGAGGTAAACAAGAGGTTTCCTTAGAACAGCATAGCCTCAAGAGTGCTACAAAGTCTCAAAGAGCAAGGAGGTTCCTGATGAGGTACTAAGAGCAGGAACTGGGAGCATAGCAAAGACCTGGTGTATTGAGGTACATGAAGGGGGGGTCTAGCTTAGGGAAGTAAATACAGGAAAGTGAGTTTATATAGACTAGGATGGAGTTGCTGACAGAGCAAATGGAATCACATGGAATGCAATGGAAATCAGATGATGAATCAGGGTATCATAGTCAGCGACAAAAAGAAAGAAATGTTTAGATTGAAACTTATACCCATGTGTATGTAAGCAATAAAGGAAAAAGGGGCTGATCATAACAGATACTGTGGACATCACTTTTCATTTTAGAAAGTAAATCCAAGGAAAGTGGAAGAAATCATCAACAATGAGAAGCCAATATTGATGGCCTTCCTGGGATTGCAGGGATATTGGACCTCTGACATTTGAGTGGATAATTTGTGAGAGTTTTGTGGCATGTGGTTCTGTCCAAGATTTGAAAGGGTCCTTTTTCATTTTCTCAATGGTGCATGATTCACAGAACTCTGACATTCCAGAGGTCTTGTTAATGCCTTGGAGTTGCCCTGTTGGACCATAGTCTTCATGTGGGGTATTGTAATGTTTTCCAAGTGTCAGTGAAGCAGGTTTATATCAATGGTGGTTAGGCTTAATGGTGGTTAGGTTTACTTTTGGAGTTTTCTGTGAAGTGACTTTGGGATGGTATAGGCCATTTATGCAGAATCTGGTGAAGATGACATTGAAACCCTTTTTAATGGAGCAAGTGACAGGGTTGGCAGGGAAAGATGTGGTTATTCCTGCTTTCACTAATTTTGAGATGGAGATCAAGAAGAGCATGAACTCTGGGATATGTAACACTTCACTAAGTATGGTCTCATAATGTTGTATTCCAATGTGGCTTTGAAGGGTAATTGTTCTGATTCCTATAGCATTTATGGTGGAGTCATCCTTGAATTTTATTTGCTTGGAGGAGTTAGTGTGGAGTAGATGTGGAACCATCTCCAGTGTAATACAATGTGTGAGATGGCTCTGGAGTCTATTATGATGGTGATTTCAAAGTTTGACTTATTGGTTGCAATGTAGGCTTGAATGCATTTGTATAGGGCATGGTCTACATGTTCACTATCTAAGTTTGTTCACTCCAGATCTTCAGGCTCTTGTGTGCCTCCAGCTTTATTCACCTTCTCTCTATACTTCTCCTTCAACACCTCCAGCCATTGCTTCTGTTGTCTACACTCCACAGTGTTGTGGCTATTCATTTTATGGTACTCACACCATCTTCCTTTTGACTTCCTCTTCTGCTCTGTTTTGGCAATGTGAGTGAAGTTGGTGAAGCAGAGCTGGAGCTGGAGTTGGGCCTCTTGGAGAGGATTCAGGTCTTGACAGTGTCGAAGGTTAATTTATTGTCTTACATGGAGTTGACAATGGAGGAAGTAAAGGCATCCCACTTTGGAGTGTGTGGAAGCAAGTTGAGCAGAATGAAGGCTAGCATTTTGTTGTCTATGCTGAGCTTCATCACACTGAGGTGGAACTCAAGCATCTGGAGGGAGGTGATGTGATTGAAGACATTGGACTTGCCATCCCACTTGGAGAAGAAGAGTTGTCAGAATGAATAAAAGGCTGAGGTGAGGTTAGAGGTCTCATGAAGTGTGATGAGGTGGTAAAATATTGCTTTGGCCATGGTGTGGTGAGTGGTCTTGATCAGGAGTGCATCACAGATATGATCCTGAATGATATCTTGTGCCTTTTTATCACATTTCATCCATTTTCAGATGTCTTCAGTGGAGGAGATCATTCTGGAGATGCCTGGAGTGGCAGAGCCTTTTCCACCAGTGGAGCTGGTGCTGAGTGCCAGAGGAGGAGACACAGTAGGACATATGTTGGTCCCAAGGATTACTCTGAGGACTTTTTCACACCAGAGCTTGGAGGTGATATGGAGTTTCCAAATTTGAAAGTTTATGAGACCTGTGAGTAGGGGACAGGTAGTGACATTTCTGGAGTTGAACTCAGCAGACATTGAAAATGGGCCCGGATATGTTGAGGCAGCAACAGTGTTCTGTGAGTGAGAATGGAGTTGTGTGTTTGATGGTGAGTTTGCTAGTGCATGCTAGCAGGGCTCATAACTTGGCAAATTCTATAGAGTGGGCAAAGATACTCAGTACTCAGCCAGATGCCCAAGAGAGCAATCACAGCTGAGGTGAGTTGAGGACAGCAATTGGAATTAGATAGTGAAATAATATGTGCACATCTAACTTCAGAGAACTCCAGTCTCAAGTCAAGCAAGGGTAAGCAAAGTGTATTATGAATAGCTTGAGATGAGAAAGGAATGGTTTGAATGAAAAGAAATAAGTCATACAACTTTTAGAAATTGTATGATGTGTTTAAGAAATGGTATGACACAATGAGACATTTATCTGAAATGGATAAATGCAACTCCGGAATGAATGGAGCAGAGAATGTATGAAAGGAGGGCAGAGCACCCTCAGAGTTGTACTGGAGTTATACTGTGACATCAATAGCAGCTGTTACAGTGACAGCTACACAGCCTGGGCCTTTGTGCTTTAGAGTCAGGTGTCTGCAAGGCACCATGCTTGTGTGAACAATGACTGCCAATTCTTGATTAACCAGGTAATGTGCTTTGAATGGAAATGTTACAGGTTGACCCAGAAGCTTGCATCTCACATTTGTCATTGTGGATGAGGACAGATTGTATACATGCATCTGAAATCATCCTCACTTCATTGTCAGCATCTGTCAATGGGATCATTGCTGGAATAAGTAAGCTTCAAAGGTGATTGTAATTGGGTTTTGTGTGAACAAGAGGCTGTGAGCATATGAAAACAGGGTCAAGAGTTTGACAAGTATACTGTGGCAGAAACTGGATGTGATTGATTTCTTTGCTTTACATATGGATGAAGTTAATGAGCAAGTTTTATTCTCTGGTGTCAACCAGGGCAATGATCTGAAGTAAAGGAAAAAGAGAGAGTATGTCAATGATTTGAGGTCATCTCTCTGGCTAAGTGCAAGCTCAAGATGGCTATTGATGGATGTGAAAGCTGGAGTACCACTGAGTGCACTGTGCTGGAAGCTCTGATTGATCAGAAAGTGCACATGTAAAGATGAATGTCTGTAGTGTTTCATGATATCAAAGTTGATGAGAAACACTCTATCCTTTGACCCTTTGACACCCATCAGCATGTTTTGCAGTTTGATATCATGATGGACAATATACCAGGAATAAATGAACTCAAGCACATATATCTGAGATGAATGAGGTGCATTTAGTATCTATATTCCAAGAAAAACTTACCGTTTGTAGGCTCAAGACAGCAACAGCACAAATTGAGTAGAAGATGCCTCAAGGACCCTGTCCAAGGATGAACCAAGCTTGTTGACAACCATGGTTTGATAGGATCCTTCTTGGCCAAACCAATGGACCTGTGGGAGTTCACTACCACATGTGAGACTGCTGAGGATATGATATTTGTGTTTCAGGTGAAATTCTTCCTCATAAGTTGTTACAACTGGTTACAATTTGATTACAACTACTTGCTCTATGATTATGTCCTCAGGGCTGTAAATAGTGGCTAATAATACTGTACTGGTAAGTTTTATCCTAGAATTAAACAGTCTTTGTTGACCCACCATACAAGCTGTTGTAAAACCCCTAGGACTTTAAAATGGAATTTCTAAGCTAATGAAAAAAGGGTGCAAGTGTAGTTCTTGACCCAGGGGATTGCAAAGAGAGAAAGAAAGAGAAGGTTGAGAATTGTCAAAATATAACTCGATACAAAGTTCTGGTCAAACTCTCATGCTTCAAGGCTTCTGAGGTTTCGAGTTCCGAGTTTACACGGTTATGGCATGCTTTTGATGTTACAATGTTTTAAGATCCTGAGATTCCAAGATTTCAAGCTCAGAAGCATCAGTTTCAGAGTATTAAAGATTCTATGTGTGGTTGGAAGTGTTGAAAGTGTTGGAAGGGTGTGAAAGTGACTGTAACACAAGGCCCCCAGCCACATCTTCACCATACCTCCTACAGGGATCTTCAACCCTGTACTTGTATTCTCTGGAACATCTGAGATTTCTGCTGACTGCTTTAACATAGCACAGCACATTCAGCCCACAGAGTTCTACTTTGAACATTGCTCTGAAGGAGAAGGAGGAGAAACATCTGGACCTGCCCAAAGAACTCCTTTGCAGGCCTCCAAAGTCTTCGATTACATCTCTGACACATGTCCTACAGGTACCTCTAAATCTGTATTCACATTCTTTAAGGACTCTGCCACCTTCACCAACTGCTCCAACACAGCATGTCATGATCAGCTTACAGAGTCCCACTCTGGACATAGCTCTGGAGGAGGAGGAGGAGAAATATCTGGACCTGTCCAGAGCTTTATCTATTTTCTGGTGAGCTTTACACTTCACAACCTTGATTTTGATGGCTTCAGATGGTGCCTAGTGCAGTTTCAAGCAGTTATATGGCAATGGCACTTTGTGTCAGTATGGATCACAATGGAAATTGATTTGGGTAGTGTCCTCACAGGATGCCCTTTTACTAGCCATTGACTCACTACTCACCTTGTCACCATTGTCAGTGGCCATAGGTCTTGACAGAGTTCAAAATTAGTTGCATTAACCCCCTGTATTTGTAAAGCTAACTGATGTAAGTCTTTGTTTCTGTTTTATAATGAGGCAACCCAAGTTCTTTGAAGCATTCACACACCTATAATGTGGCCGCATTCATGTATCTATTTTTTAGATCCTGTTATATCTGGACAGTGGTAGACATCCATGATCCTTCAAAGATGTACAGACAGCAAACTTTGATACAACAGATGTGCTGTGAGGTACACAGGAACACATGAGGTGGGTCCACAAAACAAAGCAAGAAATGGGTTCCAACTCTAAATTTCAATACTCCATGTTCTTCACTGTGGATTCTTCAGGTCCTTGATACTTGATATCTTCCATAACAAATGTCTATTTTACACAAACCAAACCTCTACAGCTGAATCATATTTGACCACTTCTTTTCACAGGAAACACATGCAGTTGTTGTCTCTTGGCTTTTCACATATGTAAGTCATGCTCAGATGGCATAAGAATCAAGAGCACAAATTCACCCTGTTCAGCTCTAAATGATTTCATAAAGCCATCTGAAGCCTCTACTCTGAAAAGTGGTTGTGTGGATGCAAAGGCCACAGTATGTGAACCTGCTCATTTAATTACCCCTGTCATTTTACAACCCACTACATTCAGTATGTAATACATATGCCCCTCATTGAGTGGCTAATTGAGAATTGACTTACACATTGAGAATCATTTTGAGATATGTTGCAGATCTTTGATATATGTGGTGTCTATGGCAATATTAATGATAACGTTCAGGTAGATACCAAGTAATAAATATGCTAGAGCGCTCTACAACTGACTATAACAATAGATATTTGATGAGGTTAGTATGTATTAGGGATTTCCAGAAGGAAATCAAAGTGGGTAACCAGTGGCTGCAGTTGTGAATTCTTTGACTGATGTGGTAACTACCACAATAAGGCTTTTTCACAATCTCTTGAATAGGAAGATGATCATGGAGCTCCCTATGGCTGCCCATGAATTTGTCCTTACTGATCCAGGAGGACTGTTTAACCCAGCTTTGATAAGCTTTCTACAAGTAATAATGTCTTTCATGTAATCCTGAAGTCAAGTCTGGAGTGGCAATCCTTGATTTCTAGATACTCCACAAACCCTGATCTCAGTCTGGTTGTAATACCAATTGAAGGTGGTGAAGCATCCAGCTTCCAGGCAATTGTAGAAAGTGCATTACTGCAAGACTGTGATGAGCTGATGAAGAAAGTTTTGAATGAGCTTGATGGCTGGGCTGACATCATTCTTATGATTGTTATTCTCATCATGGAAGCACAGGAGTATCACTCTCCTAAGAAAGACTTGAAGACCTCAATGAAACAAGTCAGAACCATCAAAGGCTCTAGGTCACTCAGTGGCCAAGGAGAGAGGAAGGAGAAGGATGAGTCAATGTCTTTGATGCTGAGAAATCACCAAGCGGACAAATTTGTCCTTTGGTGGCTTGATTCATGCCCTTTATATATTACATGGGATTTGCTCATATTGTACACTAATCTAAGATGTACATATATGCATGTATCTAATGTATTTATGATTGTATGGAAGCATGTCACAGTCCTGTACATGCCTGATGTGCAAGGATGTGGAGGAATGGACAATCATACATGAATACAACAAGTAAAACATGAGTTGGATCTTAGATAAGTGGTAATGGGTTAGAGTGGACCATTATGAACCATTAGGGTTCTAATGCTAATAAAAGCATCAGAGATTGAAATGGACTTTAGAAAATCTGGAAAAATGCTAGTAAATCTGTATTAAGCATGGAAATGATATATATTATAAATTAATCAATTATAATACCAGATGTTTTCAGAAAATAACCTCTTTTGATATAGGAAACCGGTTTCCTACAGTGATATCTTAACATCTTCTATCATTCCCCCTATCTTGTGCTCCTACCAATCTCAAGACCATTTTATCACCATTTGTCCCAACCTGAGTCAAGCCAATTGAAGTTTGATGATCAGTTTTCAATTTGATATTCTGGACCCAAGTTCCTGCACACTGAAGCTGACCAGGCACATAATCAAATGATCTGCTGGCTCACATGAACCTCAGAGGGTTGACCTCTGGCTCAAAGAGATAATGCCATCTCTAACAAGGTCAGCTGGATCCCTATACAGCAACCACAGACCTTGGGGATGAGGGATAGGCACACTGCCCACAGATAGCTAAGTTAGTTGAGGTGCTATACACCATGGGCCAACAAACACCATAGGGGTAGCACCTCTTCCTTCATGACCAGTGTGACTGAACAAGACACTATACAGTGTGTGCCAGCCCAAGCTCAGTGCATGGAGTAAGGGTAATGAACAAGGGTAGTGTGACTGGGGATGCCACAAAAACTTATCTAAAGTTCTTAAGCTGTCTATTGGCAGGTATACATATATAGTATATGATACAACTCAGAACCACTAAAGGCTCTAGGCCGCTTTCACTAGTCAAGGGAAGGAAAATTGAGTCGATGCTGTAGGTGCTGAGAAAAAATCAAGAGGACAAGACTGCCCTTTGGTGGCTGCATTCTTGTCCTTTATATACTAGTCTACATGTTTGTACCTATTGTACTCTAATCTAGATGTCCATGAGGGTAGCAAAAGGATTAGATGCAGAGAAGGCATGGTGTGGAAGAATGAAAGATGATACATGTGTAGAGTAAGGGCATAAAATGATGTTAGGGTCATGGGTGATGCATGGAAGACATAGGAATGTTCTGGGAAGGTCTGGAATGCATAGCATGACATACTGTACAGATGGAAAGGGTTTGCATGATGAAATACAAAGTACTAGTTGAACTGTTGTGCTTTCAGTGCTTTCAAGATTCCAGGTTCCAAGTTCCTGTGGTTCTGGCATGCTTCTGAGCTTCTGAGCTTCCGAGTTTCTGAGTTTGAAAGCATTGCTTTCAATGTGTCAAACATTCTAAGTGTGGTTGGAAGTGTTGGAAGGGTCAGGAATGTTGGAAGGGGTGTGAAAGTGACTGTAACTTGTGTTTGTGTCCTGTCATCCATGTACAGTAACCATGAAAGGTTGTAGAATGTAATAGAAATTTATGGAAGGTCATGGAATGTTACAGAAGCTTTAGTCAGCACATCAGTCAGTAGCATCAGTTAGCATCAGTAAGCTACATCAGTAAGCTGCATCAGTCAATAGCATTTGTAACACATCAGTCAGCATGCCATGTGACTGACCATGTGAACTGTGACTGGCCATTTGACATGTTACATGAAGTCATGTGACCCTCTTTGTGCATGAAAAGTCATGGAAAAATAGTGAAAAAATAGTGCAAGACCAGGGAAAAAAAGATGTATCATGTTATAGGCTGTGTCATATTGTGACATTTGCTGTTTTACACTGTGCTGACTTCCCTGACTGATTTTTAGCCCACTAACTCTGCTTTCATTGTTCTAAAACCTGAGGTTTCCTTTACCCTTGAACTGGTGTAGGAAGCTAGAGTTTCTTACAGTGATATCCAGAGTTTTTCCACAGTCTGATAGCCCCTATCCTGCGCTTCTACCAATCCTGAGACCATTCTGCTGCCATTCATCCCAACCTGAGTCAAGCCTGTTGAAGTTCAAAGGTTAGTTTTAAACCCAATGTCCGGACCTGAGTTTCCACACACTGGACCTGGTGTTTCCGTGCCTTGGAACCCATTCCCACACTCTGGGTTTGGTTGGATTTTTGTCCTTTTCATGTTTCCTTTACTGTATTTTGTTTGGGTATGCCTGGATTAGACTTTTTTACCTAGGAATTAGTTCCTAGATGGTGTGCAAGTAACCACCATCATTCCTAAGCCTATAACTCCGGTTTCCTAAAATTTTTCCTACTTTTTCCTACATTTCCCCCTCAAGTTCTGCAATCAAAGTTGGTTTCCTAGCCCTACCAAATGGGGGAAAGCCAGACTCAAGTTTTCCACTGTCCTGTGGACATTCAGTAAGCCTTTCCTATAGTCCTCTTCTTTTTCTTTGCTTTCTTTGCAATCCCTTTGGGTCGAGATATACACTTGCATCTCTATTTCTTGCATAGGACTACATTCCAGAGTCCTTTTGCTGTTTTAAAACATTGTAAAACTCCTAGGAACTCCAAAGTGGAACTCCTAAGCTAATGAAAAGGGTGTGAGTGTAGTTC
>JBBPTO010002390.1:0-10981 GCA_038094155.1 Pulveroboletus cf. aberrans
GTCAGAGGCACACAGAGTGGATCAGAGATGAGGTAGAGATGAGAGAATGGGGGGAGGGGGGGGGGGGGTGCAAGCATCACATGAAGCAAATGAAAGTCAGAGAGATCAGATGTGAAGTCTGATCAATCTCAAGGGAACCAAGGAAGGGTGGTCATCCAGAGAATGGCTGGTTAGGCTGGATTAAGCTTAGAGCTTGAAACCAAAGACTGGGGTGACATTGAAGGGGTTGGCATTCAGTTTACAGTTGTCATATGAAGGTGCCACTACAAAACCCTATGATCAATGGATCATTATTGGGTGAGCTGGCAGTGCTTGACCAGGCATGTGTCTGGAATCCAATAAGAGTATGTACAAGGCATTGGAGATGGTATTCCTGAGATGGAAAAGAGGAGTTGGATGTCAGAGTGTGGAGTTCAGGAGTGTGGGAGATGTCAGGAGGGACATGGGGACAAAAATCACATCGAGTGATGAAGGTGTTCTGGTTTGGAGGCCTAGAGAGAAGACTTGAGATAGAAATCTTAATATGGGCATGAGGGGTCATAGTCAGAGTAGTGACAGTACAAAAGAGAGCCTGAAGATACTGTTAAGACCAGATCTCCTTCACTCAAACTCTAGTCAGAGATCGGAGGTTGAAGGGGAAACAGTGGCTGGAGATGGCCAGAGATCTAGAGGATAGTGTCCAGAGAAGTGAAGGCTTGATGCATGACTTGTGTGTTGTGTCCCTGCACTGTCATGGCCTTCTTGATCAGAGATGCATCAGAGAATCCAGAGTAGGATAAGAGAAGAAGTCTATAATAATATTCAGACTGACATATCTACACACAGAATTGGAGTATATATAGTCAGAGGAAAGTTGGAGGCTATGTAGATGTGTAAGATGGAGGTTGGATGTCTGAGTGCAAGAGCTGTGCTACAGAGAGGTGAGACTATACTAAATATGAAACAAGAGACATATGTAAGGAGATCTATAAGAGGTCCAGAGTTGCGGAGTTGCATAATTGGTGAGAGATCACCAGAGAGACAAGCAGAGTTGGGTTCCAGAGGTTGGAGCTTCCAAACTCAGAACCTTGGAAGCCCAGAAGCATGAGAGTTCAACCAGAGCTTTGTATTTTATCTCAGAAATGCTCTATTGATCTTGCAAACCCCTTCCATTCTAACAGTATGTCATGATATGCATTCCAGACCTTTCTAGAATGTTTCTATGTCTTTTACACATCATCCATTACCATAAAATTATCTCATGCACTTACCCCATTTATGTATCATCTTCCATTCTTTCACACCACACATCTTTCACACCAGATTCTTATAGTATCCTCATGGACATCTAGATTAGAGTACAATAGGTACAAACATGTAGAGTAGTATATAAAGGACAAGAATGTAGCCACCAAAGGGAAGTCTTATCATCTTGGTGTTTTTCTATGGCATCAACTCTTTCTTTCTTTCCTTGATAAGTGAAAGCAGCCTAGAGCCACAAGTGATTTTGAGTCATACCACCTTTAGTGATTATGTCTCAAAACAAATTGTTTATAAATCATTGGAACATGATGGGAAGGTTTGTGTGCCCAAAGAACATGATGAGGAATTCAAACAGGCAGCTTGTCATATTACATGCAACCAAGTCAACTCTGACCTTCAAAATAACTCCACTAATACCTCCAGTAACTTTTCACTAACTCCTGATCTCTGAAACTCCGGACATATCCTATATTTCTTTACATACATCCTTTGTTCTATATTTAGATTAGTCTCACTTGTCTGATTCCTCCAACTCTGTGCAGCACAGCTCTGGCACACTGCACTACCAGTGCATAGCTCTGGTTATGCCTTCTCTGACTCTGACTTACCTATTCAAATAGCCTCTGACTTTCCTCCATATATATAATCTGACTCTGTATGTAGATAGCTCAGCCTGAATATCATCTTAGACTCCTCCTCTGTTCTTTCTCCAGAATTCCTCTGATGTGTCGCTGATCAAGAAGGCTGTGACAGTGCAGAGATGTAACACATAAGTCATGCATTAAGCCTTCACCCCTCTGGATGCTACCCTCTAGATCTCTGGCCATCTCCAGCTGCTTGTTCCCCTTGACTTCCAATCTCTGACCAGAGTTTGAGCAGAGGAGAGCTGGTCTTAACACAGCTTTCAATTGGTCACTTTCTTTGATTTAGATGTTGTTATATCCCCAACAAAAGTTCAGCTGTGAAGACCTTGACATCTTTGAGTTTGTTGACAAGGTCAGCATTCCAAATGGTGTGCTCATTTAGATAGTGGTAGTCTTGGCATAGGTGGAGTTTTCCATCCTTCTTTTTTATCAAAAAGAAGGAAAATGTCAGGGGAAAGTTCAAGGGGCAGATCTTTTCACACTCAAGGTTCTCTTGAATAAAATCCTTGGTGGCTTTTCTTTCTTCTGAGGACAGTGGGTAGACTTTCTTAAATTTGAAAATGAAGAATTCTTCAAAATAAATCTCATGGTCAACAGTCAAGATGGGAGTACATGGCCAGAAGCTTGTTTGATGAATGCTCAAGTGAATTCAGCATATTTAGGGGATAGGGTGACCTTGGGTTTAGCTTTGTTACCAGTGGCTGCAAGCTTAGTTGTGGTGGAGATTTTTTCATGATTTTGGTGTGCACTCTGATTTTGAAGAGGCAAAGGCTTCTGAAGTGAATGACATGATGGAGATCAGTGAAGTCCTTCACCATAGAAAGTAGATCATGCTGTTCATCACTTTGAAGGTAGTTGAAGAGTTATTTGTCATGGACATGATGAACCATGGTTTCTTGGGAGGTAGGGATGGGGAAGTGAGAGTTCATTTGAGGTCAGCAACATGAACTGGTGCACATCCTTTGACTTGTCAAGGGTTTTGAAGATGGTGGAGGTATGTCTAGACTGGTTGATAAGGGGTTGAAAGAGAATGGTTTGTCAAGATGGTAGAGATTTTGTCCTTGTAAATGAACCCCCAGTCAATGCAATTGATGTCCATGCCACTATTAATCAAGGCACAGGTTTTGACAGCTTTCAGTGTTTGCAAGGGTACAATGAGTTCAACAGGGATTTGCATAGAGTTCATTGCATGTAATACAAGTACAGAAGCACACATGAGAAAGGAGGTGGCTGGCATCAAGGCAGGCCTTCATTCTAAAAATCCTTTGAATAAAATGTGGTCATTTTTCCAACTACATCTCTCTAATATTCCTCACATTCTTTTAATGTGAAAAGGTCATCAGAGTCTTTTCTTGTCATTCTCTTTTTTCTGCAGTTAGCCTCAGAGAGTAGGTAAAGACAGTGTCAACATCCATTGCATTGAGATCATGGGGTGGTTTTGAAAATGTAGGTGTTTGGTATGAGAAGGGAGGGTTATTTTTCCCTTTGCATGCTTTGGTGATGAGAGTCACTCTCTCCCATTGTTTCTGAAAGGAGATTATGTGGTTGTACCATTCATCAATGGTTTGGATGACTTTTTCAATGGAGAGCATTCTGGAGCTGAGAAGGAGGGAAAGAGGGGGTAATTGTTATATCCATCTCTAATTCTATGCCTACACCTCTGAATCATGTCTGAACCCCCTTATGCTACCTTTGATGATACATGACCCCCTCCAATCCTTCTTCAATACCCTCAATACAGGCCTCTATCAGACCTTCAATACTGGACATCCTTTCTCCCATCAGATCCACTCTGATTGATTCAGACCTTGCTTTCCTTTTATGTTTTCCCATTTCCCAATCCTATGGACTCCTGTACATTACAACTACATTTCATCTTTGTCTCTCAGTCCTATGTACCCTTGGCATTCTATGACCTCCATACATCACAGTATCTTTACTATGCTTCCTTCATTCTCCATTCCAGACTCTGATCTGACTATATATTATTTAAATACTGTAATGTAATGTCAAGTCTTACTTCCCTAAACTCCATTCAATCCTAATAAAGTTTTACTTCTCCTATAACTTCTCTTTGTAATGTTCCTCCTATCTCTGAAATGACGACCCAGACAGTGAGCAATGGCATAACACATAAGTTCTGTGCCATTTTCTTGCACCCACAACTCCTTATTTCTGTTCCACTATGCCTTTATCACCTCTGCATGTCGCTCTGCCCCATCTTCCTTGAACCTCTGGCCCATTCTTCACCCTTTCACCTCAGAGTTGACCATTATGCCTCAGACCTTCACCAAACAGAGCCCAGAGGAGCATGGACAATGATACTGATGGCCAATTGGTAAAATTAGAATGCTGTTGGGCATTGAGATTCTGACAGCATAAGCTTGAAATTCAGTATTAAATTTGATGATGCTGGGAGTCTAGCATTCCTTTCTGTTCTTGATCATGCATGTGAATAACAACAATGCCAGGGTGTTGTCTGCTTCACCCTCTCTGACAAAAGATTTCTTAAATTTCTCAAGAAAATTGGATCATTCACAAAAATTCTTGTTGACCATGGCTTTTCTCCTAAAGGTTTTTACCCAGACTTTAGCAGATCTGAAAGTTGTATATCAGAGAGTGAAGGTGATCTTGTAGTCATTATTATTTTTGTAGATTTCAGAGTTTACAAGGAGGTAGGCACAGACAGTGTCCAGATATTCTTCAGAGTTGGTGAAGTTGCCATCAAAGGAAGTTGGGGGATTTATTTTCAGTTAAACTAGTTTTGAGGACACAGGAGGTCAGTGGTTCAGTGGGTTTAATGGGTTTGGGATCTCAAGAAAGGACAAAATTCTTCTACACTGCTGCACAGGTGTTGATAATGGAGGGGTCAGCACCTGGAGAATAGATGCAGAGTAAGAGAGTCAGTGGGAATGGTCAAGGGTGACTTTCATATCTTCCTCAGTGGAAAGATATAGATCATCATCTTCAGAGAGGGTCTGACTGTGTGAGGGCAATTCAAATTCAGAGGGTTTATTGGGGATTGATTGCTAACAAGTCACAATGGGGGATCATGGAATAATGGTGGCTTATCAGGTGATAACCATTCAAGGGCCAGCTAGATATTTTGTTACACTTACCTCAGATAGAGGTCAATGTATGGCCCCTTAGATGTGTCTAGGGCCAAGGGCTCAAGAGAAACAGGACAAGCCATTCAATAAGGATGAGAGTTCAAGGGATCAAGGTGTACAAGGCATTCTTCTTACATAGCCCAATAATCCAACATCAAAGGGATTTAAGGGCTTCATGATCAAGTGTCATGAAGGTCAAGGTGTTCACTGTGAATAGCATTACCTCAGGAGTGCAATGACATCTCAGAGAGTCAAGAACTTAGAGAGACAGAGAGTGGAGCAGAGATCTAGGTATATTGAGGTATATGAAGGGGAGGTCTAGCTTAGCAAAATACAAAACAAGACAGGTGTAGTATATATATGTATCAGAGTATTCAGGATTGGCATGGCATGGAATGGAATAATGTGTTGTGGTATATGAGCCAGCAACAGGAGAAAATAAACATTCCAGTTGGGACTAACACTTATGTGTATGTAAGTGGAACATGTGACAGAGAAATGAATACTGGATGTACCCATCAAACATGATATGTCCCCTCACATTGCATACTCAACACAGGAGTATGCTCACTTTTCTGAATTATGAGGCAAGCTTGACCAAGAAACTGGTCTACAGAACACAGAACCTTTTGAGCTCTCTCTAATGCAATCTGATTGTATTGCAGAATGTGCATATTGTGATGAATGATCTGGAGGGCAAGAGTCTGGCAAGAAAGAAATATCCAATGGTAAGATTAAGCTGCCTCTAGTATGAGGTAAGCCTCTCTCAAGCTCATTGGGCATGCAACATTTGGTACAAGCTGTCATAGGTCAGTAAAAGCTATGTCTCTTGGATTGGTGGACATATGAAGTCATTCAATAGATTTTATAATCAATGGGTGGGAAACATTCATCAAGTACTTCATAGTAACCTAGTGAACTTCCTGGAATATCATAATCAGATGGTTCTATTTGTGGCTGCTTTGGTTGTGGGATAGTTATTGGAGTTGGGGAAGCTGGGCTCATATAGAAAACTTGAGTTGAAAAGATGGTGTGCTGGTCAAGTATTACAAATGGGGGTATTCAGGAGCTCTTCTAGATTGTCTATCGATGTGTTCTACAAACCCTGCAGTTGTCTGTTCTTGCTTCTCTATCTGCAAATCCCCTGGGATAGACACATTGTTTCTTCATTTTCTTTCTTTGTGTTACTGACCTGCTAGTTTCCAATCTGAAGACATATAACAGTCTAGGTTGGTCAACATCTCTTCAATGTTCTATCATGCATGTCCCAGTCCAGTCCAGATGACCTGTTGAAGAAGGATTGGAATGGTCTAGCTTCACCATATTTCTAAAATGAAATGAACTCTGACAATTGCCCAGGTAGTGATGAAATGGATATTGATGATATCACTGCTGTTCTAGGGCCATTTATCAAGTCATATCATGGTCACAGCCTCTCCTATCTCGGTGGTTTCACATTCATGGACTTGTTCTGGCAGGAATTCTGCTCTGAGAAATGGAAGCACAATTTATACTTTCATTTCTTGTCTGTGAATGAATGGCAAGTTGCTCCATGATGCATAGGCTTGAGACTCAGAATGTCTAGCATCAACTCTTTGTTATTATTGAACATAGTAAGCATACACTCTCTTCACTTCACTTATCTTACCATAGCTTAAGATCTGTTGACTTTCACTATCATTCTGAACTGCAAACAGCACTCTATCAGGTGTTCTATTCACTGTTTTATTTTCTGGACATTGAGTATCTACAGGATCTCCTCAGTCACCCACACCTCACCTCCCACATTAGATTTGTCTCACAGAAGGTCTGGACATCCACCACTCACATTTGTCATGTATATAAGGATTTGCTTGTTAGAAATCACACTTGGGTACTTCAGGTATGTGAATGTCCAAATGGGGGCTAGTGTTGAGATTCTGTGAATTGAACATTATGTTCTATGCTCTGTTAATACAGGCAGATCATAGTAAAAATACACTATTCAAAAGGATCAACTACATGATGAGATAGATGTAGTCTTTATGACTCAGCTATGATGTCATGGGTCTCGAGCTTTCCTAGTTCCACAACTGCTGTGTTGAATCAATCTGCATTCAACTCCACTTATTTGAAATAAAGTGGAGTAGTATGACAGATCCTCTGATGTCATTCTGACATCATCAACCTGATTCTGGATACATCACACACAGATACATACAGGTTTCTAAATGTATTTAAAGGCCATAAGTACTGTAATGTAACAAGGATTCATTTTTCCTCCGAGATCAAGCTTCTAAAAAGCTCACAAGGGTTTGTCTCATCAATCTTAACTTATTCTAACTTGATCACAAGAACTTTAGTCTCTGTCTTGGTGAGTATCCTCAGCTCACCTCTTCCTTCTCTGTTGTGCACAATGAAAGTATTCTTGTAACCTCCTGTTAGCTAGCTTGCAATCCTTACTCATTGTAGGATGTGCTTCCTGAAAGCACAACACTATTAGGTGTCATCCTATCATCAGACAAGATCACCATCTTGACTATGAGTGGTCACAAAATGGTGATTCCCTACTTGTTAGCCTTGCAAATATTGCACCCAAGACTCATGCCAAAATTTCAATGCACACCTACCTCATTCTTGCACTCCTTTCGATTTGAAGGTTCACTCATCAATATTTCCATATTTAAAGCCTTCTGCACAATCAACCCATCCATCAGGCCCTCTACCAAGATCTGACACTGTTGAATACAGCCACCCATGTCAGAATTATGGTGAGCAATCCTGTCAGCAACTTATGATACTGCTTTAGCCCCTTAGCAACATATATCACTCACATACCAGAGCTGAGCCTCATCATATACACAAATCCAAAAGCATCTCCTTTCCTGATAATGGTATTAGCAAATTTCAGCAATCTATTTCTGTACAACTCACATGTACCAGCACTCATATCCTAACTGCAATTTGAGAAGCACTGGGGAAGCATTCAGTACAAGATTACACATCAGTTCTCAAAGTTTGTTGAATCCTTCATCTAAATGAAGTTGTTGAGCCATGTTGGGTTGACTGGACACTGTCTTGTCCTTTTCAGTTCTTTCACATAGAGATTCTCCATTATTTTCACTGTTTTACTTGAGATCAGTCATATCCTGAAATCACACAAGTCCAACTCTGCACCTTCAGTCATCATTTCTGTAACAACTCCGGTCTGTTTTTCTTTGACTACACTTTCTCTTACCATCAGACCTTATCCAGTTATGTTGCTCTTACATATGTTTCCATTGTTCTCTATTTTTACTAGTCTTGCCTCTGTTCTCTCACTGTGCTGTGCTTGCACAGCACCAGTTCATAGGTTCTCAACCTCTGTCTCTTACTTATATGTTATGACTCTGTTACAAATCTGGTGCTCCTACATAATATATATACTGCACCTTCATGCTGTACATATCTCAGTTCAAATATTGATTTAACTTCCCTCCAAATCCTCTGGGGTCTTGAAAACTCAACTCTGACCTCTGACCTCTGTTCTCCGATATCTCTCTCCTCTTCTCTCCTCATAAATTTGAAACCACTGAACTCAAGTAAGGGCACACCACAAACAGTGAAGCCAAGTCTTGTATGCACTCTTACAACTCCAGCCCCTTCAGAGTTACCCTGGGGTTGTACTCACCCCTCTCAGCATGAGTTTAACAAGATCATAACATTAAATGGTGGATGAAAGCTGTCACACCCCCTGAGATTGACTTCTGTTTCAGTTTTCTTCAGTCCATGGTAGAGTACTGCATTTTTGAGAATGGTATCTCAAATTTGAAGCAGGTCACAGGCTGTCACCATCAGGCCCTACAGTACTATATCATTGGTGTTGTTGCCAGCATGGTCCCTCACCTGTTTCTCCTTGCTATTCATGCACTGGTCAACTTTTGCAAGCTCCCTTTTTCACTGATCAATCACTCAACAAGCTGACAACCACACTCAAACCTTTTCATGACAACAAATACACCATCATGAGAGCAGGCATTCAAAAAGACTGGGCAGCTCACATATGGCTCCCTTTTTGATGCCCCCAAATCACACTGTATCACCACCTTTCATCTCATGGTCAACCCATCACTTCACATGACCATTGATGATGATGCTACCCTTTTTAAATCACTAGATCTTTATGCTGTGATCAGGCAATTTCTGCAACACACGGAATATGATATGAACCATCCTTTTTCAGGTGTGCCCACCCAAGATCCTGGTTTCCTGCTGCCATTTGATCACATCCAGAGATGGTACAAGGTCCATGTACAACAATTCTGTTTTCATGATAAATATAAGGTGGATATGCCACAAACTCTACAAGCATTTTCCCACATTTGCTCACCCACTTCTCTGACTCCCACTTTTGGCAAGCAGGCACATCCACAGTTGACCAGAGAGAGCAGCTACAAACAGTCAGATGATTTCTGGCTCAATAAGCATTAGTCAAAAGAGTGCTAGCATACCTATCACCCGTGTAGTCTTACCTTTTAAGTCTAAATGAAAGTTTTTTGGTGATCAAGACTGATTATTGATTGATTACAACATATGTATTTGAGGTGGTACATACAAGTTATTCCTGTCTTCCGTCTTGTTTTCTCCCTGTTCATATGCACCTGCTGCAATCCAGTTGAAAACAATGTTATGAAGGGTACTTGCTTCATGTACTTCTGTTAGTGCAAACTTTTTTGACAACTGATTACTACACATGACATGCCACTCTTGCTGTCATTGATGTGTGGTGGGTTTTATCCTTGTAAATAATGCTAACATGTTAATATCTTGCAAACATTCCTCATCAAACTAACCACCTCAGGAATGATTTTCATGAATTCATGGACCCAGAGTGCAGAAAAAGATGGCATTCATTCAATAAGTCCTAAGCAAGGACCAAATTGAATGTTTCATGGAAATTTTGTTTAATGATGAGAGGGTTTTTACAAAGTCCTCCAGGGTCAAGGTTGTTAGTTCTGCATCAGAGCATCTGGAGATGTAAGACCTCTTGATCAATGGTTGCTGGAATACTTTCCACAATTCAAAGAAGAACCACTTGAAAGAAATTATTGCAAGGTTTTTCAATTGAATAATTGACAACTCACTGGACAACTTGTGGCTTGGCAATAGGTAGTGGTCTATATGGATTCAGTATATCTCAGTTCATAGAGTTTTGTTTATGAGACAGAATCACAAAGGAGTGAACAAACCTTTGAATGATTTCACTGGCGCTGTTAGAAAGCCAGATCACATTATTTGTGAGAGATCTGCTGTTAACAAATATGAAATTGAAAAGAGCTGCAAATATGATCTGAGGAAGGATGTTTATTCCATCAGTAAAGTCAAAAAGAGGAAAACTTGTGACAACTTGAAGGCATCCTTTATTGAACTTGCAGGCAAAGTGATATTCTCTCTCAAAACACAAGACAGATGATAAGCTACACCCAGGATCCAAATCTTAGGTTCCAATCTAATTTTTACCCTTCTCAAAATGAAGAAACCATTATCACATACCATATCAATATCCCTGAGTTATCCTGTTATGACTACCTTGGGTAAAGATAGGCATAGCCCTTCGAGGCAGGTCTGTTAGAATGAGGGAGGACATGGCAAGGCATTCTACAAGGGTGAAATATGAGGGTTCAAGGTAAACAAGACTTCTGCTTGTTCTATCTCAACGATCAAACATCGAAGAGTAGGCTTCCTCAGAGAGTGATAGTCTCGAGGTGAACAAGAGGTTTTCTTAGAACAGCATAGCCTTCAAGAGTGCTACAAAGTCTCAAAGAGCAAGAGGATTCCCAGAGAGAGACTGTTACAATCATCCAATCTATGATATATGAACACCCTACATCACTTATATGCAGTACAATTACCCTAGAAACACTACATGCAAACCTAGACTCTATGACACACAAACTCTATGCATGACCCCACAACCCTACCCATGCATAAGGTATGACATCACATGCATTCTAGACTGCTCCAGAC
>JBBPTO010002391.1:0-10977 GCA_038094155.1 Pulveroboletus cf. aberrans
ACCTGGTGTTACCCGGGCGCTCTGCAGTTCACCCTTGGACAAGTGTCGTTGGCCGGAAAACGCGAATGAACCTCTCATCCGAACTTCAACGTCAATTTGTTTCATTCCCTGTGAACCATATTTATTACTTAACCATCAGAAAGCGCCAAAAAAAACGGAAAATCAGAAAAGACAAAATCAGTGTTTCGATGTCATGTAACAGAACTGTAGTCATACCTATGCCTTCCTTTGCACGGTTGTTCATCACTTGTTTGGTTGATCCTTGTATTAGCTCAGTTGTTGTACGATAGCAGACCTCAAGATTACTGAGCCGTTTGTGTTGCACATTCAGTGACATTTCACTCCAACTTTCAGCGGTGGTCCAGCAAGCTTCGGTGGCACTCCCTGGCTGATTTTGAAGTGGTAGCGAAGAGCGCCGCAAGGCGAGAGCGCAAATACGCTACAGGACCTTAAGGGTGAAGCGGATAGTAGAAAACGCGGTTTGTTTTGCTGCAGCCGGACAGGCCCAGTGGCGTGCTAGACCGACGTCTGATCATCAACATGTCAGAGAACAGCCATGCCTTAAAACACTCCCTGGCCATCTCCCCCCCCCCCCCCCCCCGCCCGGATTTCAGCAGCAAACACAGAAGGTGTGCGGGAGATGTCCTCAACGTCGTAAAGAAACATGATGTTCAATGACACTGCAGGCTCTCGAAGTGCTTTGCGGTCCGCCGTTTCACCCGCAAAATGGTATGCCCTTGCGAAAAACATTGATGGCGCGAAAGACGGAGGAGGTAGCAGTGAGGCTCACCTTGCCGCTGTCAGTGGCAAGTATGGGAGTTGGCATGGATGCAGCCGGAAATGTTGTGCAGCCTGCTGTTGTATGGGGAGGAATGCGTAGTGGCCGCGTGGTCTCTGGTGGATGATTTTAGGTGGATCGTCTACGAGAAGTGATCGTTTGCGACGACTGCAGAGATGGGGACTGGCGACGATCACCTTCTGGTACCTGTGGGATCAAAGGTGAAGGATGCCAATGAACAGGTGGTGGTTGGAGTACCTGAGGAAATCATGGTCTGCGCTACAGAGAAAGCCACATGGGGATAAGTGACGAGGAAGGGTTCATTAACGGTATCCTGAGCAAGATAATACATCTTCGACTCCGTGCCATGAATGCGAAGCTTCAAAAAACGTTCCATTCTTTCGTCAACATTTTTTGCGAAGGAGACCGATAGTGGCATGACAGAAGTGCGTCGTCGGTGCGCGTGAAAGTTAATGTCTTGCCACCTGCAGGTCGAGATCCATCTCCGGTTTGAACCAGGGCCATGGTCACTATTTTGCACGTCCATTTGATTTTTCTTGTCTGTGAATACTGAAACGAACTGATTCCATGATCACGTTCATGCAAAATAGACTTGGATTGCCCGGATTGAGAGCACTCAGTGGGATGAAACTCTTTTCATAGCCCCAGCCAGTAGCAGGCAATTTACATTCGATGAAGTCTTGATATGCCACCAGTGCCAGGAAGCAGCACGTTTGGACACGCTCCTGCGGTGTTTTATGTGCTTTAGTGTCACAGGACTGATCATTTCGAGTCTCAGTTCTCCGGCGTCGGGTCACGCCAGATCTGTGGTGCCAGGGGGTATACTCCAAAAGAGGGGCACTCCACATCTACTTTTCTAAGCGCAGATTCTGTGCAGAATCTGCTGGATATTTTGAGTTAGCTCAGGTCCGATTACGAATATACCTCTTAAGGCTTTATGTTTAGGTCACAGTAGATAGCAGGTTATTTTTTCTCTGATTAGATCAGTTGGACAAGAGATATGATCGCTTGGTCAAGTTCACACGAGCAATGATCAAGAGATTGAAGTAGCTACAGTATCTTATCTGCATAACAAGGAGTTCCCTCGTGCAATGACCCGATCCCTTAATGACATGAGGTGAGAATGAAATACATCCTGCAGAAGATGCTCCCACAGTTGATTATATACTTCCACCATTTTCTGGGAAAATTCAACTACTGCATATGTACCACCCACATGTTCTGAGAGTGCACAGTGCAATGCAGTGCCTGCGAGAGCAACAATGCCTGCAAAAGCATTGGGTGTATCATCAATGTAGGTGTTGAGACCGCCAAGCCAAACTGTATTTAAAATCACTGAAATGAGTGCCGGGTGCTCGAAGAATGCAAGCACTGAGCCATCCTGAATTGTAGATGCATGATCTGTTGATAAATGTAGGATGACATGGTGCTTACATTGTTAAGGAGATGGAGCCACATATTGTTTTCAAGAAGCCACGGGATTGTCAAAAGTTTGATACTGACCTCAGTCTCAGGTTGTCCGTCCTGAAGGGGGGGGCGGAGACTGTAAGTGTCATGAATTACACCTCATGCACATTCCTTAAATGCTTTGCGCGTAGTGGCGATAATTCCCTGAAGGGTTGCCAGAGCACTGTCATTCAGTTGTACCGAACACCCTAAAGGTGGTTGAGCTATTTGTCATGAATAGGACGAATTTTCTTACCTAGAATCTCAACTGCAGCCCTTTGGTATGCCGCCTCGCATGTTTCCCTTGCACCGAGTCCATTTTGGCACATAATCATTTGTCAGACAATATATTTTGCCCTGGCCATGATGTCCACCGTCTTTGCCACAGGAGTTGACTTGTTCTGGGTTGTGGGTGGCTAGGTCCAGGTGCGCTTCCATTCGTGGCCACTGATGGCATGGCAGATCCACTGCCACTTGGTCCAGTAAATGGTGGTAGGTGGCGGGTTGGCGGCAGGGCATTGGTGATAGATGTTTCAGTCCCAGCCTGAAGGAAATAGTTAGTGACGGGAAATTGACATGCGTTGGCAAGGCATACATGGATTACACCTGCAGTGACCACAGCACCACGGGTCTCTTCATTCAGGCATAGTGGGGCATAGGCCAGCACAAACCGCATACCAGGCAGTACATATGGTGCTGCACGTGCTGGCCTACTGACTGCGTGTGGTACGCGACCACTTAAAGCTCACATGGCATTCGTACTTAACACATGGGGTCTTTGTAGGTGGGCCGCCGACGATAGGGGTAATGGCGCACCCTGGAATGATGGAGTGACTTGAAGGGGATAACCGGACGGTGAGAAGCCCTGGGCATCGCCAGATGACAATGACACGGCTGTAGGAATGTCCCAAACTGATTGGAATGTGTGTGATGGATAGGTGGTAGGTCGAGATCCCTGGGCATCACCAAATGACAACGTGGAGACCCAGGAATTGTTGTGGAGCAGTCGAGGCAGTTGTGATAGGTCGAATGTAGATTGGAATCCCTGTGGATTGCTGAATGATGATGATGGAACCCCAGGAGCATCAGGGAGTGGTTGAAGTGGTGGTGATGAATAGATGGATGGGGGGACCTGAGCATCGACTTGGGAGTGATAGAAGGTAGACAATCCCCCCTTGGAAATAGCAAATGATTCATAAGATGACCCATGGGTCACAACGACTTCTTGCTGCAGCACGTGATCATTGAGGGGATCATCAACCAGATCTGGGTCAACCGGCTGCTCAATGATATGCCTGACTTGGCTGACATCGGGCTGCAAGCATGGATTAAGTCCTCTTGTCAGTTGAGCCATATTCTGCAAAAATTAGAGGGTTGTACAAGAAGTGAATTTGTCAGGCTTACACGAGGATTCACCAATGGCTGACGACACATTTGGTATTTGGCCGTTCCAAGTGAGGGAGGGAAAACTAAGATGAGGTTCTGCTTAGATATTCTTACCTATATAGGTATATGTGCAGCATTGAGCCCGTCACTCTGGTCTGTGAAGGAAATCATTCACGTAGCTACACATACAAACCAGTAACACGATATTTACGTGCTGTGTGATAATTGGATTAAGCTCAGTACACTGGCACAAAATGATCACATACGGGGTCACATCGATGACACCTCATGGATGCCTCATTCACTGTTACCCATACCATACTCAAGGTCCATATCGTTTATAGGAACCACCACTTCTTCGTCATCAAGAGGCTTGGCATTGAGTGAATCAACGTCAACACCACATTTCTTCACATGTCACACCATCATTGAAAGCTCTGCTGCATCTCGATCTGCTTCCTCAGCCATGGGTTGAAGTCGATCACCATAAAACAGCATGTCCTCCTCGAGTTCTGAAAGCCCTCGATCAATGTATACCTCCTTGCATCATTGATATTCTGAGTCACTTTGAGAATGGGCCATTGCCAGGAAGCGCTGAATTTCTTGAAGTGTGTGAATTCGTTTTGTTCCCTCAAGGTCCCAGGTTGCCAGGAGGAGTTGATGATGACTTCTTTCTGCCATTGCATACTTCTCAAATATAGCAGATCGCAGAATGTGGTTAGGTAAGTCCTGGAGACCACAAATGAAATACTGTATAGCCTAGTGGGGTTGAGTCGACATTATATAACATAATGGAAAGCATGCGCGATTTTACCTCAGAAGGGTCCAGCTTCTTTCCTGATGGACTGCTTGTGCAAGGGCCCCGACTTTGGACTAAGATTGCATGAGGATGTTTGAGTGCTGGGGAGGGTGAAGGGCGCTTGGGGTAAGGGGAAAAACGGCCGCGGTTCGTTTGTCCCTTAGCTGGAGACCCGAAATCGATAGGGTCGCTGTGGCTCCCAATGTATGTCAAGGAGCTTGTGGGACTGGGTGGTGGAGACTGTGAAATAAAGTGGGATCGCGTGACCAACGACTGGGCCATGTTGACGACGGCGACGACGAGTAGGTCGGAGTTGCAAAGGTAATCGTCCTTAGTCCATTAACACCCAGCGAGCTCAATGCAGGGATTTGACGATTTGGAGTTCAACGGACTCAACGGACTCAATGGACTCAGCGCATTCAATGAAATCTGTGACGAAGCCCTAGACCATGATGTACGAGCTCTGGAGTTCACCGACTCTGAAGAGTAAGTACCGTTGTGATTCCGTATTCACCACTGGCTGCTACTCTGCTCTTATAGGTTTGTTTACCCCCTCTGTTCAATTCTCTTGGCTTTGATCGACTCTGTCTGGTCTCACCTTGAGAGCAAGCATGCACGCGATGAAGGACAGCTTCCCGCAGCTCCTGGATTATCTGATCAGCAAACCAAGCCTCATATAGGTCGTTATCACCCGAATTCCACATATATTTTCAGCAAGGCACAGAACACTCTAGAGCGTCTGGCTGCAGAAATGGCCAAGCTTGACGAAAACATTGCACAAGCACGCAAAGAAAACGTTTATTACCCATTTCTAGACCGAGGTGAATGGGAGTTGGGCAAATATCTCTGTGAGAACTTGAATTGAGGCCAGATTGCCCAGTTCTTAAAGCTGGAATGGGTGAGTCACACCATCTCTGGGATTGCTGCAGCGGTCCTAATAAAATTAGTTTAAGGAAAGGGCTAAACCGCGGTTCAAGTCAGTTGACGAACTCTTCTCGTGGATGGATACCCTACCTCAAGGCCCATGCTGGCGCTGCACAAAGATCGAGATGGAAGGATACATCACGGCTCACCCCATATATCTCCTCTGGCAAGATGCGCTTGAGGTCACGGAGATGATCTTTGGCAACCCGATCTTCAGTCAAAGTATCTGTCTGGATCCCTATGAAGTAGAAACTGAGGACAAGGAACGTGAATATGGCGAATGGATGTCCTCAGATGAAGCGCACCGGATCCAAGTAAGCCGATCCCATCATTTCTCTCCCTCTGCTCTCATCACGACATTAGGACTCCCTTCCGATTGGGGCTACAATCGTTCCGATCGTACTTGCTTCAGATAAGACGCCTGTCACAAGACATACCGGAAACCTCGAAATGCATCCTCTGTTCTTAACCATAGGAAATATTCACTCCGACCTGCGAATGAAGGCGACGGCCCATGCATGGTCGTGCATTGCATATATGCCCATAGCCCAGTTCATTGTGCACAGTGACTATGCGGTGGTTCTTCAAGCCCGGCTTTGGCATCGCTGCATGGACATCATGTGTGGATCACTAAAGTTGACTGCTGCTCGAGGAGCATATGTGGCTGATCCTACTGGACATGTACGCAACTGTTTCACCCCACTTGTTGGATATGTCGCCGATCTCCCGGAACAGCTAATGATCACATGTGTTTCACAGAGCTCGTCTCCTGTGACGCTTGCCACCAAAACCGAATTCTGTGACGCTACCCCGCATTCACCCCGTTCTGGACGGTATACTCTCGAACAAATACACCGCCTATCTCAGTGCATTGACCCATGGAAAGTCCACGAGTTCTTGGTGGCCGCAAAAGACCTTGGCCTCAGTGGTGTACACTTCCCCTTCTGGAGGGACTGGCGCTTTGCTGATCCTGCCAAATTCCTCACCCCCGAAATCCTCCACACCCTTCACAAGTTTTTTTTCGACCATGTTCTCAAATGGTGCAAAGAAGGTCTGGGTAATGACAAGTTGGACGCTCGTTACAAAAGTCAACACAAACGGGTCGGCACACGTCACTTTACCAATGGAGTCACCCATATCAAGCAGATGACAGGTCGGGAGCACCGTGACTTGCAACGCACAATCGTTGCATCCATTTGTGGGCCTACCCCAGGAACTTTTGTGCGTGCCGTTCGAGCAGTTGTCGACTTCATCTATAAAGCCCAGGCTCCTACATTCACTGAATCATCCATTAACTCTATGGTCGAGTCGCTTGCAGAATTCCACGCGTTCAAACAGACGATCATTGATGCTGGGTTGCGCCGTGGTACCTCCGGCCCTATCAACCACTTCGAAATACCAAAACTCGAACTTTTCCATCATTTTGCCCCCTCAATTCGCGACACCAGTGCTCCCATTCAGTTCACAGCAGACGTCTCTGAGCGGCTCCTCATCACTCACTGCAAAAATCCCTTCGAGCGCACAAGTCATCAGCGAAATACTTTTGCCCAACAGATTGTCCGCCTTCTGGACCGGGAAGAACGGATGCGGCAATACAACCTCCTAGCACTACTCATGGAACGTCGTGCGTCACTTCAGAATATTGTGGACGAGGAATTTGATGAAATGAGTGATATGGATCCGACACTTGCATGGATCCTTTGTGTTTCGCCGGCGGACCATGTGACCTTCTCCTTGAATGACCGTCCCATCCGCAACCATTTTCTTAAAGGCATCGTCTCAGATGACGCGCGTGTTGCGGCGCATGTTACTATCAAGCCGAACCAGAAGAACAAGCCACTGGCATGGATCCCCTCAACATATCGGCTGCCTGGATTTGAGCGGGCACTTCGAAATTATGTATCGGGCATCGGTTTCCCTTTCCTTCCCACAGATACATTCAGTGTCTGGAGCGCATTTCGGCTCCAGCTGTTGTCAAGGTTCCAGGGGTTGAAAATCATGCCTAGCCAACAGCTACAAGCCCTCCCTCCGTCGCAGAACTTTCCGTTCGGGAAATGTGACACAGTTCTGCTTTATAATCCGACGAATGAGGGTAAGCACTGTGATACTGGCAAATGTGTACCTGCTCACTTGATCGAACTCGTCCTTAGCTATACCTCTTGTGGCGCAAGTTCGCTGTATTTTTGCTTTCTCTCAAATGAAGAAGAATCCTCTGCCTGCATCTCTGGTGGAACCTCTACTCTACGTCCAGCTTTTTGAAGTATTCGATGGCCCAGACGATGTGACCAGAATGTACAAATTACGACGCAAGTCCTACACGGGACCTGATGGCGATGTCCACAGGGAGGGGGCAGTGGTTTCAATTACAGCTGTGACGCATGCAGTAGAACTCATCCCAGTTTATGGCCTTCGACACGATCGCCATGCCACGGTCAACGTCTCCTTAGAGAAGTATAACGAATTTTATCTGAATAACTATTCTGACAAAGAGTGGTACCATACGATCTCGGAGGACTATTTGTAGACTTACTTTTACTGCTCAATGTTATTCATTCTGCGCCGTGCGGTTCATGCCATCGCTGGCGAGATTTGATCAATCGCTAATCGTATCTCGATAATCCGCAATCGGTCGACATCTACCCTTGCTACTATGCCCGAGATACCTGATACCGCTTATCCGTGCATCTCCACCAATCAGACTGCTTGTTCTCACGGGCCGTAAGCATCCGTAAGCTAGGAAGCCTCAACCGAACGCTTGTTTCATTCCAGTCGTTTTGCAGATGTTGTCCAGCATGGCGACGTTCCGTCTATAATTCGCCCCTCCAAGCGCGATGATCTGGTTCTCCCAATGCCACTTCTCGCGCAACAGTTTCACTGCAGGATTTCGCCTCGCCAGCGTTCGCACTCGCGTAGGCTTTTACAGGCGCTGGCCACCTTGGGTCATTTGTCCGCGCGGGTGCCGAGACCGAGCTCTGCCGCTTGAGCTTCGCGAAAGCGGTAGAGCATCGACTAGGCTTTTTCTTCGTTGCGTGCCTGTGGAAATCCATCAACGCGTCGCTCTGTTTCAAAGTGGAATGGCACGTACCATGGTGGATGTTTGTTTGGCAAGAGCTTTAGAAACAAACAATGCCTTGGCAGCGACGCAATTCAAGGGCTGACCCGAGAACTCATTACCATCACCATGTCGCTCCAGTTTTCGGAACAAGACATCGAGGAAGAGCAAGTTCACTATGCCAATGTCATCGCCACGTTCAGGCAGTACGCTCAATATTCGGTGAATCTCGTGGACTTTTACGTGGCGATTCATGGCGGGCTGATGCGATCGCGCGACAGCTCACCGCCAACAACTGGCGTCGGAAAGACCTGTACACACTCCCCCCCGCGGACAAAGCGTTGCTCGACATGGTGGGCTACCGAGGAAAACTCAAAGAGATCGACATGGCCATCCTCGCCAACACCGATTTCTTGTGCAAGATCATCGCGAATCCAGAGATATTCGGGCATGTCGTGAATGAGGGGAGTGGTGACAAGGGCGAGGACATCTCTCTGGAGGACCTGGATCAAGGTAGGATGCCGTGGCATCTGGCGCGACGTCGTCTCAATTTCCCCATGACCGGTGTCTTCGTTTTTTTGGCTAGGAGATGTGTCGCACACACACGGTCACTCGCATGACCGTCCTGATGAGGGGAAGACGACCGACCCCAGAAAGATGCAAAAACATGGGCATGAACTGGCAAGGTACATGGCCACGGACTTTGACATGGACAAGCTCAGGAGCACGCTCAAGCAGTTCCTTCGTGACTGGAGTGAAGACGTGCATGATTCCATGATCCAGTGTCCTTTTGACTCTGATTCATCATCAGGGCAAGTTTGAGCGTGATTTGTGTTATGGGCCCATGAAGAAGGCTCTCGAGGAATATTTCAAGGGGCGAGATAGGTCATACCTGCATTTCTGGTTGGATTAGATGAATCATTGAACTTTATCCCTCAGGCGAAGGATCTGAGTTCTCGTCCCTGGAGCAGGTCTAGGATGATTGGCGCACGATGTAGCGAAGCTCGGTTGAATGGCTCTCTTACCTGAACATGAAATGTGATGCTGACCTCGACATACCAGGTTTTGCTTGTCAATGGAATGAGTTCTCCCATTACATGCTCCTCTCCTCGTACCTCATCCTCAACAGGTATGCTGTTTACCTGTGAAAATTGGCCCCACCTGAAGCATGCCCAAGGACCCAGTCGATCGGGGAACACACAATATACCTGTACGTCCACTCATTTTTGAACATCCTCAACAAACATGCTCTCCTTCAACCCGTGAAAATACCTGACGTCCCTCCATCTGATTTACCTCCCAGATCCGACTTTTTCTTGGTGGCTGGTATGCCACATCTATTCTTTCGCTTTCGACTTTACATTCTCCAGCATCACTCTAGGAGACTTTGAAGAGATATACAGGGCTGAAGGCACAGACGAGAGCGAACCACACGCAAGACAATGGGACGCTGTACTGACCTGTTTCTTCATTGACACCTTACGCCATATCGATGCTCTCACAAACTACCCGACCCCACTCAGTCTTGTGATCCGAACAGGCAAAGAACATCGTCAACTACCTCCGTGTGATCCATTGCGTCCTCGCACTGGGCGGCATCTGGATTAACCTTGGTATGTAAACATCCCAACCTCGTGTTCCGAGCCCGACTGTCTGGATCTCGTTCCAGGTCTGCTGCTGTGGCACTTTGAGAACAACAGCACCAACAACCTGTCGATAGAGTTGGATCTGGAAGAGGTCGTGGCGTTGGCACGCGAGATTGGTTTTGTGTTGAGCATACATCCAAACACTTCTGTTCGAAGGTGATGTGTGAGGGTTCGGGTTTATGCTGATGCGTGTATGTGTCGGCAGGAGGAACGGATGATCGAGACGAGCTATACAAGCAATGATCAGTCGATGCTCGGGTATGTTTACAAGGCGGCGTTTTGGAAAGCGACCAAGGCATCCGCTTGATGCACTGGATGGTATGGGTCGTCGGTGCATGGTTATGACTTGGAAGAGCATTGATCTTCCTACGTCAAGCATCACCGGCACTTTCATGATAAGCTACAATAACATCTATATTGTAGAACTATTCATATCATTATCAATAATGGCCTCGTGTCGTTGAAGCACTACCAGCTAGGCACGACCATTCTATCTCCCAGGGTGACAGAACCGAGTGACGCAGTGGTCGTGTGCGAATGGTGCTGCGACGTCTAGGACCAAGGTACCTTATGGACGATCGAACTAATTCAGCAGCTTTTTTTGGTCATCATTCAAGGATCGATTTGCCGTCCAAACATGCGCACTCTCGTCTCTGTACAACTTGATCCGAGATTGCCTAGACAAGCATATTCAGCCCAAAAGGTCCGATAAAAACCAAAGTCGGCTAGCATTGCTGTCCGCCGATGTTCCACCATACCCTTCCCTTTTCGGGGGCAACCTTGCCTGTCCTTATCTCCCACTTCATCTCCCTCGACTGCTGTCAAAAACTGTGTGCTATAGGAGGGTAGAGATACCCAGTCTCAGTGTTGCACAGTGATGGCAGAACAACTATATCTCTACCCTCCTATAGGTAAAATATAGTTG
>JBBPTO010002392.1:0-10968 GCA_038094155.1 Pulveroboletus cf. aberrans
CACTGGCTGTCTGTTGTAGATGTGAAGAGAGGTCTCTAGAGCTTCTTGCCAGAAGAATCTAGGTAGATCAGCTTGATGATGCATAGCTTCTGCTTTTTCCATGATAGTATGATTAAATCTCTCAGCATGTCCATTCTGTTGTGGTTTATGAGGGGAAGAGGTCAGATGGGTGATGCCTCAAGACGAGAAGAATGATTGAATGTCCTTCCCTAAGTATTCCCCACCATGATCTGAACATATAGAGGTAATATGAAAATCAGACTGATTCTGAAGCCAAGTAATCTGGTGTTGAAGTGCAGTTGCAGTACCAGACTTCTCATGAAGGAAGTGGAGGAGGGCAAAGCCAGAGCAGTCATCAATGAGAGTGAGGACATAGCAGCAACAGGAATGTGATTCAACAGGAAAGGGTCCCATTAAATTGGTGTGCAATAGGGCAAGGGGCAACCAGCTCTCTTGATCAAAAGACTGAAGGGGCGATCTGTCATTTTGCCTAAAGCGCAACCTTTGCAAGGTGGAACATTGGGTGGAATGGATATGGAAGGGCATCCAGAGGTCTGAGTGCCTAAATGTCTCATTGCATTCTTGGAGTAATGTCTGAAGTGATGGTGTCAAATATGATATGAATCATTAGTTGCCATCGAGGCAATCATTCCAGGTTTAATTGAAGCAGACTGAAACCAGTGAAGATTGTTATTTGGACATGAGGCAGATGCCCAGACAACCAGATGTCCTCCATCATCTCAGATGCAGGTTTTGCCATTTGAAATCTCACATCTGAAACCTTGAGAGGTCAGAGTAGGCACAGAAAGGAGGTGACGTGCTGCCTTAGATGCATACCAAACACATTCTAGTACCATAGGATCAAGACCAGCAGGACGGATAATGACTTTTCCCAGTCCATGGATATTGACAGTTGATCCATTAGCCACAGAGGCTTGTTTGGTACCTTTACCAAGATGTGCAAAGTCATTGAGGTAAGGGGTCATGTGATCAGTGCAGCCACTGTCAATCATCCAGTGAGAACATTCAAAGGAGCTCAGGGGAGTTCCAACAGTATACAGCCCAAATGGTTTAGATTTATAAGAAACAACACCTTCATGGCTATGGTTTTTACATGTCTCTTTTAAATCAGCAAGATGTTGCGTGATAGAAAGGGTAGCAAAGGTAATAGGTTCCATCTCATCCATATAAGGGGTCTTCTTTTCTGGGATAGGAAAGTCTCTGATGCTCGCACCAGGCAGAAAAGAGTTGGATGGTAAACCACCAAGAATAAACTTCTCAGTTTTCTTCATCATCAACTTCTTCACTCTTGAGGATCTCATCAATTTCTCCTTAGAGTAAGGAAGAGAATTGACAGTTTCAAAATAAATTCAAAGGTCCAGCCATACCATCATCCATATCTGTATCAACAGGATGATCCCATCCAGCTTCAGCTGTTTCAGAGGAGAAAGAACATTGTTTTCTTCAACCTCCATATGATCTGTAAAATGATCAATGGTGTTGAAATCAGCTTCAGTGAACTGATTCGGATCAAAGCTTATGATTGCATTTGCCATGACTTCATTTGCTTTTGCAGGCTGTTTTCCTTTTCCTTTGTATGACTGGCAATGTTCATACCAGTCTCTCTTTCCTTGTTTTGAGGGTTTCTTCCATTTTGAAGGGTTCAAATTGGAAGGTTGTGATGAGTGGTCAGGATGACTGTCCTTCTTTTGGTTCTTCCAATGGTTTTCCCATGGATGACCACTATGAATCACATTGATTCTGTGAACAGAGGAAGAGAGGTCTCCACTTAAGTGGGAGGATAGGAAGCATCCTTTCAAAGATCTAATATTGATCTCTTGAAGTATAGCCTGTTGAACATTCTGTAGGGTAAAGTCCTTCTGATCTGTGACATGAATCAGAGTAGAGCAAAGGAAGTCGAAGTCATCAGAAAGTTGGGCAAGCATAATCATGGCATGAAGTGATTCAGGTAGAACCAGACCAGTGTTTTGCATGTTCTGATAGTGCAAGATCATTTGACTGATGTCTTCTGTGGCACGAGATGGTCTAATGTGAAGGTGAAAGACATTATGCAAGAAGTAAAATTGCCCAACAATTCCTTGAGAGGCAAAGTGTTCTCTAAGAGTAGACCATAGTTGATAGGTCATGGAGCGGAAGTGGGTAACTAGAGTAGCACCAGATCCAGAGGTGAAGGATTGGTGTGAGGAAGGAAGAACTGCATCAATGATTGTATCATTGATAGAGAAAGTCAGATATCCGAGGACCTTCTGATCTGATTGCTTCTAGGAGTCAACATCTCTGGTTGCAATATTGTTAGTGGTAGCAAGAGTTCCATCAAAGAAACCTCCGCATCTGATTGTATTGAAGATAGATCGGATTTGGGCAGACCAGATAGAGTAGTTACTCCGTCCTTCTAGAATTGGGATGCAAGTGATAATCATGCTCTCAATCTTGATATCAGTGACAGCAGAAATAGTAGTGGCCATATCTGTGGAACAAATTCTTCAGCATCATTTCCAATGGAAATTTAAATTACCATTCATTGAGAAATCATCGTTTTTATCAATCAATCCCATGTATATATCCAAGATAATGTCCATGCTTATAAAGGATTATGCCTATTCTTGTACCTCTGATTCTGTGCACTTCTCCTATGCTTTTTCTGACTCAAGAATTTTCTATGAAGAGAATAGGTCTTTGTAACCTCATATTGGCCAGCTATGATCTCATAAACAAGATCATTGTCTTCAGGAAGACAATTTTTCTTTAACAGTTTCTGAAGCCTTTTTAGGGGGTTAGATTCTGGTAAGTCATGCTAAATGTTGTGGTGTTCTTGGTTGAATTCTGCATTCCACTGATGAACAGTGTATTCAGGAGGATTCTGGATGTGGTGAGGATGGTACCAGTTCCATACATCAAAGTATGTGTTGGCAACCAGTAAAGATTCTCAGGGTCTAGCATGGGGGTTTCCAGAATGATAAGGATCATTTGGGTTAATTGATATATTGATTGAAGGAAAGAAATCTCATCTTAAAACCTCAAAACCCTGGAAATGTACATATGCAGATGGAGTGGAGTCATATGTCTCGGAAGGGAAAGCCCAACTGGGACCACTGTAAGCAGAGAAGAGGGTCTCATCTTTGTATATGAAGGAGCAGGGGAGGATACTCTGATCTGCCATTATAGTCTCTGCAGTTGTGATCTCAAAAGAATTGATGATGCGGAGGCAGTTAGAGTATACTTTATAAGGCAGGATGTTGGCTGTCTCCAGAAAGGGTATGTCAGTTTCCTGGAGAAGATCTAGCTGATGATGGATCTTCTTCAATGGAAGGGGCATTGGTTCTTGAAACACTGCTTCTCTGGTGGATCCGTCCTCCAATGATATCATCACTGTTGATGATTTCAATTTCATCCACAATGCAACTTTGAAGGTGCTGTAATTCATCTGGAGTGAAGCAGGCTTCAAGAGCAGGAGTGGGTGTGTGAAAGGGTATTCTTTCTAAAGAATTTGTGGGATCATGAGATACATCTCTAGGAACATAATCTGGAAGGCAACAAGGAGAATACAAAGGAGGTTGAGGAAGAGGTGAAGAAGAGGTCTCAGGATCAGGAGTAATAAATCCTGGTGGTCAAATTTGATGAGGGGAATCGACAAATTGAGCATCTTCTTCAAGAGGGGGTTTGGTAGTGTGGTAGAATCCCTGAGATCCAGAGATAGAACCTGGAAGAGGTAATTCCCAGATGTTCTGTTCTCCTGTTTGATGTGGGCATCTTTCAACAGTATTTCCCAGTCAAACAATTTTCAAATGACGTGAACCAGATCTTCCTAAACAGTATTGTCCTTGTTCCAGATGTTGTTCACAGAAGGCACAATGGAGATGATCTCTAGTCAAGATATTATGTTGTTTGTCGTAAATAACTCAATATAGGCAATTGAATTCCTAAGGACAAGGAGGAGCAGAAGTGTATTCTGATGCAGAGGTAGAAATGTCTCTCCTGTGTAAGGAGAGTATCAGAGTTACAAGAGCAGGATGAGATGGATGAGATGAATGGGATGTCAAAATATAACACCTCCAATCTCTGGTCTCCTCTGAGGTCATTTACAACAACTCTGAGGTCAACATCAAGTCCCTCAACTCTACTCCAGAGCATCTCGGAGTTGATTGTTCATCTATGTAAGGTTCTATTTCCTATCTCGGACCTAATACTTCCTATTTCGGACATTACGTCGGAGTTATATCAGAGTTTAGTGTTCGCATCTCTGTCCCTATTTAGGTGCTTGGCATTGTCCTTGCTCCCTCAGTTGTTCTGCCACATCACTGTGCAACAGCTGAGGTGAGCTTCTAGATACTTTTCTCTACTTTACTTTACTTATGTCTGTATTCTGGGTATCTCTACCTCTCATAGGTAAATACAGTTGTTCTACCACACCACTGTGCAACAGCTGAGTCTGGGTATCTCTACCCCTCATAGTGCACACATTCTGACAGATGACAAGGATGAGGATGGTCTCTCTGAAGGTGGTGGAGGATTCAGAGGAGGGTTACAAACCTCTTGAGGTACAGGTTTAGTAGTGACTGTAACTGTCAAGAAAGTAAGGATTCCATTAGTTTGTTGATTCATGATGAGGGTGAATGAACCATTCAAGATGTGAATGATGATATTTCCAAATGGAAGTAAAATAAAGAACGAGCCTCCAAAACTATAAGTGATGGGATGGTGTAGCACCAAGTGCATGGCGTTCCCCAGGATTAAAAATAATCTGGAGAAAGCTGCAGCAATACATCCATCCATAGCATCAAAGGTATGCAACAGGGATGTGCACAAAGTACATTGAGGTACCTTTAGGTGGGGCTCATAACCTAAAGAGATGCAAAGATCCCTTTGTTTCATCCTGTGAGGTAGTAGATGGTCCTACCAGTCAAGGGACTGATAGGGAGAGGAAAGGTTATGGACCTTGGTGGAAGAACTCTCCAAGGGCAAATGGAGTATCACAAGGTAGAGGGTCTTTGGAGTAAGACAGAGAAGGAGGGAACTCAACTAGACTGTCTGAGTTGGATAGAATTCTAACTAGAGAGCAACCATGAGGGAGCTCTCTCTAAATACTTTACAGGACTGTTTGTACCTGTATAGATCTCTATTGTATATGGATAGAAATGAGTCATGAAACATGACTGAATGACTGAAGAAGTTGGTAGGATATAGATACTGGCCAATAGAAGTATCTCATTTCTATAGTGAATGATGAAACAATATAAGAGTGGGAATGACTGATGATTATGTTATCATGATCTAGAACCTTGGTTATATAACAAAAGAGCAGAAAGAAAATACAAAGTTTCAACAATAAGGATGCTGTCAGAATACTATATAGGTTTTAAGAGGGAAGGAGGAAGGGAAGAAAGAAGAAATTGAGGAAGAAAGGTAAGATGGGACATACAGCAGACAAGTGGGTGATACTGGCCACTACTGGAACAGGGGGTCATGAACGGAACACCTGTGAAAGAGGACAACTTGAAGCAGAGTGGGGTGTCAGTGAATGTAGTGCTGGAAGGTGTCCGACTTCCATCACCCCATGGCTTGAATCTGAGTGGGTGGAATGCCCACAGCAGTGAGGGAAGTGGCACTGCCTGTCTGAAGAGAATGACCTTCCACAGAAGAGGGAAAGAAGGATCACAGGCACTGTAGAAACCACTCATGGGATGATAAACAGCCATCAGTGTGAAGCCAAAGCTGCAGTAGCAGAGGATGGCAGAAGTCATGTGCTGCGAGATAGCACCTAAGAAAGGAGATCAGGTCCAGGTTGAATGCAGAAGCCTGAATGACAATGAGATCACCCCCGAATTGTAGGTCAGACTTGGACCAGGGAATGGTGAAATGGAAGGCATCAGGGAGAAGTTAAATGGAGTGTCACCATGAGACCTTCAGAGTTGAATGGAGATCTATGGCATCTGGTATGACTAACTCCCCTAAATGAAGAAGCCTGAAGAAACCAGTAAGGAGGAGAACAAGGAAAAGAAGATCATCATAGGTGAGGGATAGAGTCAAGCGGCGGACAATGGTGAGTAAGTCATCATGAGTAAGCAGCAACTTCTGCTGCAAGGGATGAGAAAAATGCTGCATGCACCCATGAAGGGTTCACATCACAAGCAGTGTGGTGCGATTAGCTCTAACCTGTGGATAGAATGGTTTCAACTCATTCACAATTCCCATGAGATAGGTCTGAACAGACCTAGGCTCTATGTGATGGGACATGAACATAACATAGAAGAAGAGGGTGTCGATGGTAGGAATGGTGTTGAGTTGGTGTAGATCACAAAATGTGGGATAAGAATTGAGAGTGAAGGAATATGTCATGTGAGTTGAGCAGTCAAGAGTGCAAGTGAGAGAAATCAAGTGTTCGACAAGTAGACACTTGAGTGTCCAGGCATCCCTCTGTGGTTGCCTGGATGAAAATGAGCAAGGGATTATGATTGGGGCTCCCCCAGCACCAATTGAGGGGGTTGAAAAGATGAAATGACCAAACTTGGCTGTAAAGTATGAAGCTTGAGATTCTGAAACTGAGATAGCATATCTGCCTCTGCATTGTGAACGCCTGAGACATGAATGTCAGAATGTGTGCACTATAGAAGGGTAGAGATACCCAGACTCAGTGTTGCACAGTGATAGCAGAACAACTGAGGAATGAATGACAAAGTGGACTGACTAAAATACTAATGGAAATTGGAGTGCATAAATTCTGATGTAACTCCGACATAAAGTCCAGAATAGGAAGTATGAGGTTCGAAAGGGAAAAGAGACATTACTGAATATTGAGTCAACTCCAAATAACTCCGGAGTCAGGAGTTGTACTTGGTAGACAAATGCTTCAGAGTTGTGCAGAACAGGTCCAGAGTAATTTGGAGGACCTCAGAGGAGTTATATATTTTGACAATGAAAGACCCTCAAGTTGACATGTTTCAGGATGAGAGCATCAACCACTTGGATAAGCATCCAATTGAAGTGTGGTAAGGCTGCAAATGAGTTGAACATCTGAACAGTGTTGAGACTGTCTGTAAACACCATGAGTTGCCTGAACATATTGTCAAAATGTAACACCTCTGATCTCCGGTCATCTCTGAGGTCATCCACTACAACTCTGAGGTTGATGCACACCAAATCCCTCAACTCTGCTCCAGAGCATCTCGGAGTTGACAGTTCTATTTAGTAAGGTCTATTTCTTCCTTCAGACCTCATTTATTCTATTCTGGACATTATATCAGAGTTACATTGGAGTTCAAGCGCTCTAATCTCTGTCACTATTTAGTCAGTCCAGTTTTGTCATTCCTCCCTCAGTTGTTCCACTACCACTGTGCAACTGAGGTTAGTCCTTTAGCTACATCTAGCTTTCCTTTTTTACTTATGTCTGTAGTCTGAGTATCTCTCCCCCTCCATAGGTAAATACAACAGTTGTTCTGCTATCACTGTGCAACACTAAGTCTGGATATCTCTACCCTCCTATAGTGCACACATTCTGACACACATGTAAGCATGGGACTGCATCAAGTATAGCACTCAAGACACAGAGTGCTTCCAGATAGAAGATGATTTGATGGTGGGTTTGAAACAGGTCCTTGAAGTCAGACTGAAAAGCAATGTTTAATGCTGGGTATCAGAACACGAGTCCAATGGAAGATGCATTGCAGTAGAGTTCAACAATTTGGTTGACCCAAAGAAGGGCTCACTAGTGCAACTTCCCAGCCACATTGGAATAAATCCCACATAGGCCTGGTCAGAGATGTGGATACACATTCAGGGCCCAATTAAGATGGCCAGTGATACACTGGAAATCTCTTAAAGAGTGCCTGGTACTGTGCATCCCAAAATCATGGAGAGCAACTACAAGTTGGCATTTAGATTCATCAGGCATGGAGACATGCATCTGATTAGGATTGATGTTGAATCTGATGATAGGTAAGGTGTCACCAAAAACCTGCTTCTTTTTTTCATGTGGGAGCCTGATTTGATCCCATAGTTGAAGAAGGAGAAGGCAAGTAAGATTAGAAGGAAGCCACTTCCCATAATGCTGGTAGAAAAGGTGTTCATCTTGTTTTTGAGCCAAGAAAGAGTTGTCAACATAAATATACAAGAGGATGATAAGGAGCTTTATGATGGCAATCCAGATAACCAGGGCCATAAAAGCATGGAAGATCCTTTGAGAAGCCCAACCACCAAATACATTACACCTATCAACATAGTGGCACCCATCAATAGTAACAATTTGCTTTATTTGCCATAATGGATGCATGGGGATCTGGTGATAAGCCTTCACAACATCTGCCTTCCATAAAATGAGATCAGCTTTGAGATTGTGTCTGTGCAAGAACTGAAGTGCATTACTGAGGTCTTGAATGTTATCCAGAGTGACTCCAGCTATGTCATTGTGTGAGATCATATTATTAAGAGCATACTTTCTCACACTGTGATCTGTGATGAGACAAAACTTTTTGGGTCCTGGTTTTGGTACAGCATGAATTGGCATGCTATACATACCAGGAAGCAAGTCTGGTCCAAAGGGAGGTGAGTAATGCCCAACCTCTACCTCTTTCTGGATCTGCCCTGTCAAGAATTTGGATTCTTCGTCAGACTTTGGCAAGTGCTGAGAATCGTCCCAGGTAAGTGGCCAGTCACCATGGTGTGTGTTTGCCCAGGGCCAAAACCCATCATGAAGCAATCTACATCAATCAGGGTGGACACAATGAAAAGCTCAGGATGGCAGTGAATGGTATGTAGAGCCACCTTATTGGAAAACTCAGAAGAGGGTGGTGATGGTAAGGGATCTGCATATTCAGTTCAATGTATGGTGTAAAACTCCTAGGAACTCTGAAGTGGAACTCCTAAGCTAATGAAAAGGGTGCAAGTGTAGTTCTTGACCCAGAGGATTGAAAAGAGTGGGTGAGGGCAAATATGGATGGCTCACTGATGTTCTGAGAGAGCTGGAAAATAAGAGTCTGACTTCTCCCCATTTGGTAGGGCTAAGGAATCAACTATGGAGTTGTCAGGAGTTGTCAGGAGTTGCAGGACTTGACAGGACTTGAAGGGAAATGAAGGAAATCGAACTCAGAGACTTAGGACTGATGCTGGATGGTGGTAATTCACTTCTAGAACTAAGTTCTATGTACAAACTTTTAAGTCTGGGTATTTCCGAGACTGTGAATCAAAAGAAAACATAAAGAAACGAATGTAGACACTAAATAAAGAAATATCCTGATAAGGAAACACAACTCTGACTCATGGATGACTCATCCAGAGCATGGAAACTAAGGTCCGATCCTCCAGAGGTTGGAGTTCCAACTTGAGAAGATGGCCTTTGACTATTGAGTCTTAGAGGAGTGGCAGATGACTTCAAAGGAGCTTGGAGGACAGACAAATTCTCAAAGGAAGCAGGAATCTCACTGTAGGGAGCTTGAGTCTCCTACAACAGTTTTGCTCCTTACAGCAGCTGAGAGATTCCAGACCAGATGTCACTGATATTTAGGCCCCTTGCTGAGCTGAAGGTTGAGGCTTGTTCTTTGGGTGCTCTGCTCTGGTCGCCTATGGTTTCCTCCACACCCATGGCTATCACAGATGTGTTTATATGGGCATTGAGATGCTGCCTGATGACAGGCCCCTCTATTCCAGTTGTGGAAAGGTTTAGACCTTCCAAAATTGGCTGCTTATCTGTCAGTTCATTGCTCCTGGGTGATTCCTGTGTCTGAGGAAGATCGACCCATGCCAAATGAGGTGAGAAATATGGTTTGCAAGTCTTTGGATTTGGGAAAATCAGAGAGGCATATGTATGTGTTTTGATTTGCGACTCACAAACAGATGGCCTTGTCAAGGTTGATGATGCATTTATGAAAGGAGGGCTGGATGGAGGTGAAGAGTCCCAACATATATGTTTGATATGTGATGTATTCTTGATATCAACTGGGGAGTGTGAACAAGGTTGCTTGAATGGTTTTCAAAAAGGCAATGATCCAGTCACCATATGACTGAATGGATCTGGATGTCTTGAGGACATGGATGGAGAGCTGGAAGAGGTCTCCCAGTTCATGCATTTGCTTACTGTCAACCTCAGTGGAGTAGTGGGCACCAACATCAGCAAATCCATGAATTAGGCATAGTGACTCATAATTGTTACAGCATGTTACAGCAGTCATTAATAAATTACAAAATCTTACAGCATTACATGAGTGACATAGTACCTACAGTGTTGTCTAGACTGCTGAAATGACAGGGTAACAGTCACACAGTTGCCACAGGGACCTTCTAGTGGCTACAATGCTGAAATGACACAGGTCTACAATTGGTAGATGGGAGTGGTAGGTAAGGTAAGAAAGTCTACCATTTATTTCCTAATGGCTTTGGACTTAGCTTTTTTTTTTTGCTGAGGTGTGAAATGTCACTGGCACATGACCATGACATGGTGTTAGCAGCATCAACACTCTCAGCCACAACACACCCCCTTCCCAGTCCTTCTCACTTGATCACACCAAGGCCACCAGCAACATCAATACACTGACTGCCTTGATGCGATGGCTACATGAACACAAACAGCAGTGGCAGAACTGGGCCAATGTGACCATGACAGTGGCAGCAGTCAAGATGGTGTGACTGCAACCACCATAGCCATGGTGTGGCAATAGAGACATCACAACCATGATGATGGCAGCATGACATGAGGCTCACAACTGTGACCCCAACATGAACATGATGGTGACAGTGGGCCCATGATGACAGATATGGCAGTGGTGGCATGGCCAAGATGACATGATGATGGCAACATAATGCAGGGTTTGCAACTGCGACCCCAACATGAACATGATGGCAATGGTGGGCCTGTGATGACAGATATGGCAGTGCTGGCACAGCCAAGATGACATGATGATGGTGACATAATGTGGGGCTCACAACTGTGACCCCAACATGAACATGACAGTGATGGTG
>JBBPTO010002393.1:0-10956 GCA_038094155.1 Pulveroboletus cf. aberrans
TTCCTATCCATATATGATAGAGATCTATACAGGTACAAACAGTCCTGTAAAGTATTTAGGGAGAGCTCCCTTATGGTCACTCTCCAGTTAGACTTCTATCCAACTCAGACAGTCAAGTCGAGTCCCCTCCTTCTCTGTCTCACCTTAAGACCCTCTACCTTGTGATACTCCATTTACCCTTGGTGAGTTCTTCCACCAAGGTCCATAACCTTTCCTCTCCCTATCAGTCAATTGACTGGTAGGACCATCTGCTACCTCGGAGGATGAGATAAAAGAGATCTTTGCATCTCTTTACCAAGAGATCCTGCAGTCTAACCACGGAGCTAAAAGTCGGAGGTTACTAGTAAATCCATAAAGATCATCTAGACCGAATACAGAAGGGAGAAACTCACTGAGCAAGGCTAAAGAATTGATTCTTGAGGTGTAGAGGACAGGATGTTGTCATGCTCGGGTGCATCTGTGACAAATTTCAGCCTCCCCTTTTTGCAAATTGTTGGTACTTCATCATCTGCGGCATTGTCAGGGTCTGAAAATTAGAACATCTCTAAACACCAAACGAAACAATGGAAAAATAAGTAGCATTGAGAATAGCTCTGTATTAATCTATATATTGAAGCCGAGAAGTGTAACTTATGCTGTTGAAGCGTTAGAAAGGATTTGGTAATTTTTTTGCACTCGACGGGGAATGATAGTAGATATGATCGAGAAATAAAACTCAAGGCACGTGCCATGTCGATCAGTGTTTGTGTCCTGGTTTGCACGAGTCACTAATTTATTCACACTTTTCAACAGCGCAAAATCGCCCTCATTTTTCAACGTGTTAATAAACACGTTAATAACACCCTTTTTTACATCGAGCCGTGGGGAGGTGAAAGTAGACTCCTGGTACAAATTTCCCCAAACCAGACCCACCAAGAGCCTCGCTACCAGTCGTTCCGACCCACCGCGAAGGCACTCCGACAGGCCACTGTCCGAAGTGCCGACTCGGACTGAACGTTTGATCAAATAAGGGTTTCTAATTGCAGAAATTACAGCCACCCCAATGTTATTGCACGCGACAATTAGTAGTACCCCGTGTAGACACCAGCAACCACAGAAATCATGTCACTGAGGGAACATTCACGAGCGCGATGAGCGGCAATCATGATCAGCCCAGCTTCACATGAGTAAACCTGTCCACGTAGCCAACCTAACGGAACACTGCGACCGGTCAAGATTTCGTCCATGTTCACGCCATTATGAACTATATAACAATAGACATAGCATCAACGCTATTCGATAGAGAAGATATGGCCAGCAACCATACATAGATCCACCGAAAGCTGGAAATACGGGTATCACAATGATTTGTATCTGTCTGCAAAAGTGTTGTTGCTGCGTACGGGCAAGCTGCCAATGAGCACTGAATCACTTCCAACGTGAACCAAGACTCACGTCACAGCGAATCCAACGCGACTGGCGTCCGTGTCGAATACCTGCCAGAAGCGATCAGTTGTTGTTTCTCCGACGACGAATCAATAACAACCGTATAGTACCTCTCCATGAACTTCATTCCGAGAATGAAATCCAATCCCTCTCCACCAGGACTTCCCAACTTCCCAACAACACCGTACTGTTTTCCAGCAACCCCTCCCCATGCCGTGTTCTCGTCAGTTGGAATCAGCTGGGCAGCGACAGTCATAGTGAACATCCCGTCACCAATTATGAAGTTGAGAGGTTGCATGGATGAAGTTGAGTTTGGAGGAATGTCAATAAGAGCGGTGTCGGAATCCCACTTTGCCCCCGGGATTGCATCCATGTATGTGTTGAAGAATTCGTCTGCCAGGATGACCTCTGACAGACATGTAACATTCGAGTCAGACCTTGCGAACAATCAAGGCAGGGCAGACATACGCGTGGTACCGGTGTCGACAATCCCAGCCGTGGAAGTGGGAATGACAGTGTAAGAACCGTAAGTAGACAAAGTAATATTAATGCCCCAGAAATGGGCGGCTGGGTAGGTCTTCGTCAAAGGAACATACGTCAGCTCACCCTCGTACTGTGCAGACCACAAGGTGTTTTTAAGCGTCGAGCTGAAACTTGATGCACGAACGATGATCATACCAAACGTGGATCAGTACCTCCGTATGTGATCGCAGCATCTATGTAGCGCAGGCGGGCTCGATAATAAACGGGTGCCAGGCAGTGGAATGCTCACTCGTGTCGTTCTGTTGTGTCGAAGGGGCAAAGTAAACACTAAGCACTTGATCCTCAATCAATCCCTGCGATGCAAGGTTGTTCATTACTGTTGGAATCATCGCGGTTCTGTCGGGTTTGAGTGTGCCATTTGTGAGGTCAACAGGTCCAACCCCCATGAGGCCATCGATACCCGAGAAACCAGCAAAAGAGAGTGCGTCGCCGATTGACTGGTTGGTGATGACTAGATTGGGTGCGAGGGTCACCTGGTCGAGATCTGCGTATTATGAACAATCAGATGCGCACAAAGTTGCAGAATTCCTTACACTCGAGTCCAGTAAAGTTACCCGACCCATAAGTGATATTCACGGCTTGGCCAGTAGGGATGCTGGAGGACGTCCGAACATATGGGGTGCCGGTACTGCAACAAGAATGACACGCTGTACGGCTTTATTCCATCATTCAAACTGACCCACAGAATATGTTGGAAGACCCTGTGTCCACGACGAGGTTATAGTACGTCGGAGGATTACCGATGCCAACACTCGTTGCGTACTGGATGTATCCCAAGTCGGTGACTGGAACAGTAGTCGATCCGTGAGTCGTACGACTTTTGAGTAAAGCTGCGCGAGCGCGATCCGCGTCCGGGGACCCCTTGCGGTATGCACCGGTGCGCTGAAGCTTTGTCAGTGAAATGGTGACTGGAGACGCAGAAGTATATGCCGCAAGCAGGGCAATAGAGACCACGATAAACGGTTGCATGCTGAACGAAGGCTTGGGGATGCCGTCCGAGTCGGCGCTGAGCGCTGCCGCTGATCATGAACATTGGACGTTTATGGGGTAAGGAAACGTACATACTACATAATAGCGTGAGAGAGGGAACCACAACATTGACAGGATTATCGTAACGGGACTCGGATGACTTTGTACCCCTGCATTCCTGTTTAGCTGACAAAGAAAACGGAGTCAATCGAGTGACCTTTCAAATGAAGTAGCTTAACACCTATAAGGGAGACAAGGTTATTGAACACTGAAGATTTTGTGAGGAATATATCTTAGACAATCCACTCATTTGAACGCCGAAGGATCCATTGATCCAAGTCCTGTACGGCAGCATCACAGCTGGTTTCCACAGCAACGTCCTCGAATTGGCTTAGTGACCTCGACCGCTGGAGCATCCTGACCAATTTCTTGCTGATTATCTTGCTGCTCTGATACGTCTCCGGTGATCCCGGGTTAGTTCTGACCCGTAACTTTACTTAACGCAGAACCCTTGAAAGGCTATCGTCCGTAGCCAATTACAAGCGTCTTGGGGTCTCATGGACGGCAGACAATACTTCTGGAGTTCACGTAAGCTTACCCCACGACGGAATAATCATTAATGCACGTGACTAAATTAACCGAACATTAACGTTCGCGCAAACGAACACGACGGACCGTCCTCTGAGATAGGGTAATAGTTTCAAGACTTCGCCTGGGCAAATCCAATGCGCTTGGCGTCAGCGTCGAATATCTGTCAACCATGATCAATCAGACTGAGCTTCTCCGATGCCGACCTGCCGCTGACCGTATAGAATTGTTCTATGAACGCCTGTCCGAGAACGAACTCCATCCCCCCTCCGCTGCCCGCAAACTTCCCAATGACGACATACTGTTTTCCAGAAGCTCCACCCCATGCTATGCTTTGGTCTTTGGGTACCAGCTGCGCAGCGGCGTCCATGGTGAACGTCTGACCACCAATCACGAAGTGGAGAGGTTGCAAAGATTGCGCAGAATTCGCGGGAATTTCCAGGAGACCGGTATGTGAATTATATGTTGCTCCCGGGATTGCCTTCATGTATGACATGAAGGCATGGTCTGCAAGGAGGATCTCTGTCGAAGATGCCATTTAGGTAGATATAATGAGCAACTATGCAAGAATAAAAGGAACATACGTGTAGTACCGCTATCGATGATCCCAGCAGTGGAAGTGCGGATAATGGGATGGTCGTTGCCATATGTAGACGAAGTGAGATTGATGCCCCAGTACGTAGAGGCAGGATATGTCTCTGTTATGGGAACATATGTCGGTTCGCCGTTAAACTATATGCGACGCATATCAATCACTCGACCACTGAGCTGACGCAGGTGTTAAATGTGCTCATACCAGACTGGAATCAATGCCGCCAAAAGTCAATGCACCGTCTGCACATCGTCAGGCTGATCATAAGTGGAACCCGGCATCGAGCACTCACTTGCGTCATTCTCTTTTGATGGGGGCGCGAAGTGAATACCAAAGACTTTGTTCTTGATCAACCCCTGCGATACGAGGTTGTCCATGACCGTTGGAATCGTTTGGCCTGGGTGATCTACAACCGCCATCCTGGTCAGATCAGTAGGTCCAAGGCCGAGGATCCCATCCACGCCATGAAAGCCGGATGCAGAAACCACATCGGTAATCGATTGCCCGTGCACGACAAGATTAGGCGCGAGGGTCACCTGGTCGTGATCTGTCTGTCGTTAACGGGTAGGGCATAAATGGGGTTGCAAGGTGCTTACATTCCTTTCCAATGAAATTGCCTAATGCGAAGGTGTCAGAGACCTGCAGCCCTGTGGGGACACTGGTAGACGTCCGAACGTATGGATTCCCAATGCTACAACAAGAATCGGATGCTGCGCAACTTGAATCGGGCTCCTGAGCACTCACCCACAAAAAGTAAGAGAGGAACCGGTGCCGACAACGAGGTTATAGTATGTCGGAGGATGACCAATACCGACACTCGTTGCGTACTGGGTGTATCCCAAGTTGGTTGCGGAAAGAGTCGTCGGTCCGCTAGGTGCGCGCACGAGCCGGGTGAGAGAATGGTCCCTGCTCCGTCTGAGCTTCGTCAAGGGCATGGTTATGACTGAAGAAGCAGAAGCATAGGTCGCGAGAAGGGTGACGGAGAGCGCGACAAACAACTTCATGTCCGGAGATGTGGTTCAACGATGTCACGTACAGGTGTTGAGCCTTTATAGATGCTTCTGTGTGACAGCGGTAGAACACAAAGCCGTAGTTTCTATGGGCAAACTGTCACTGATGCAACAACAACCGTGTCAGACAAGTTTCAAGCAGTTCACGTCTGACCATTTGATCCGTACCGATGCCTCATCTCAACCAGACTAGACCATGCATGCGATAGCACCGCTTAGAAGCAGTGGTGCCTCAGAGAGCTCCGTTGCTCACCGGGAAAAAAAAAAGTCTAAATATTTCAGTGACAGGGCCCGTACCCTTATATAAGATATTGTGTGCTTGAGTGTCTTTGGTCGGTACGTAGCAGGAAAATAAGGACGACCGTCGACCGAACTTAGTTCGCCCTGACTACATTTCTGGATGATTTTCTCCAAGGTGGCTTCGTGAAACGGATGGTGTTAGAGGAGATTCGTACCTCTCGAAATGTCGCATGATGTCGTGCCATGGGTGTCTAAGTTTATCCGGGTACAAACGTTCACGATGTAACTTGGCAGCAGTCTACAAGGCCAACATTGATGAATTGCCTCAGAAGAAAGATCATCGAGGGGGGTGGTATCGAGATTGGCTTGGTAGACACCTGTATCCATTTTGATAACCATCGAAACTGCAGGCCTACTTTAATAGTCTTCTCAAACCAGATTCGTGAGCCGACTTACTTAGCGAGCGGAACAATGGTATTATAATCCTCGCTCCTACTATCACCTAGATGGATGAAGAGATGACGCGACTGTGAGGTAAGAAGCACGGACTGACCGCTAAACGAAAATCTAAATGACAGCATGAATCTCGGTGATTCGAAATGCCGGCCTCTTGTGAGACATTTCTGCAACGGCGAGGATGGTCAAAACTTGTTTCATCAGACACTACCGGCTCAGAATTTCGGCGGACTCGTGGAAATAAATCACATCTGAACCGATGTAACCTCAATGAATAGTGAATCAGCGGGTACGGTGCTGGGCGACCCGTTTCCCGATCATGCCTACGGTAGTCAATAATGAGATGGGCCGTAAGCCAGGTCGGACGGATTCCATTTCCACTTGGATGAATACTTTGACATGGGGAATCCAATGCTATTCGATTCGCATCCGCATCCAATATCTGGCAAAAATGATCAATCAGATCGTACGTCATGCAGGTGAAGGATCACCGATCATACAGAGCCTTTTCGTGAACGCTTTCCCGAAAACCCCGTTCCGCAATGGTTTTCCACCCCACGTGGCTTCCCATCGTCGTCACATTGCGCTGTATTTTTGCTTGGGGCAATCCACTGCGCAGTGGCGTTCAAGGTGAACGTCTGACCGCAAATCACCAAATCGAGGGCTTCAAGGAGAGTGCGGAGTACAAGGGTATTGGGACGAAGGGTGATGAGTCCAAATTCCGTTGTGTGCCGGGAATCGCAGCTGTGTATGATGTGAAGAGATCGTCGATCGGGACCTCTGATAGACAACCGTTCGGGTTAGACAGAGTACACGACAATTGGCTGGTACCGTACGTGGCCGAGGTAACGTCGAGTCCCCAGATAATGTAGGTCGGATTGACAGGAACACAACGTCAGATGACATTCGAGCTGCACACAGTGCATATTAAGCGTTTTGTCACCGAGTTGACAACCCATGTCACAGGAAGTGCACTCACACCAGGCCCGAATCAATACCACCAAATGACAATACACCGCTTATCCATCCCAAACTGGGATTACAAACGTGGATCAGGCTATCAACATTCATTCATGTCGTTTTCACGTACAGATGGAGAAAAATGAATACCCAGCACTCTGTTCTGGATCATTATCTGCGAGGTTGTTCAGGATAGCTAGGATCATTTCGTCCGTAGTGGGAGCGAGCAAACCTTAGCGAGGTCGACAGGCCAAAGGCCGAGTATGTATGCCATCAATGACTGTGAAACCGCTGATTGGTTGCTGATGACGAGATTCAGTGCGATGGTGACCTGGTCCGGATCAGTCTGTTGTTTACAAGCGCATGAAGCTTACATTTCATCCCTGAATGGTGCCCTGATCCACAATTATTAGACACATTTTGCACTGTGGGGACCCTCGCAGATGTCCGCGCGTACGGTGTGCGAGTCGTGGAACGGAAGTCTCAAGTTGGACAACGTAAATGAATCAATTCATCATACTTAGCCACAAGATGTGAAGGAGGAGGATATAGTATGTCGGAGCGTATCCTAGGTCGGTTGCCATGAGTCGGATGGGCCCGGTAGAATGATCGTCATAGCAAAGGGTCGATTGGTCGGCAGACCAAACTCGGCAAGGGGTTGACTCCCTGTTGTGGAAATGACCACCGAACCTCTATTTAGGCACGTGGTCGATGACCGATCGACTAATTTTCACTCCGAAGGGTGCACCTACGCTCAGACCGAGAAAAAAAGTGGTGCGCCCCATTTCTACTAAGTAATCGGGTCAAACCCTTGCCGATACGAAGTTCGACTGTATGACGATGGCGTGGTGTCGTGTCCTCCTGCGTTTTCCGGCCCGCGCGCGCCCCATCTGTAACCTGAATGCCACCGTCAACGCTCTCGTCCACATCCAAGATGCACCGCGCCCAGAATCTCACGACGGACCGCTCCGTGGAATGACCCTCGCGATAAAGGACAACGTCTGCACAGCGTCGCTTCCGACGACGTGTTCGTCTGCTATGCTCGCCGGTACGCCATCCGCTTTCCGTTTGTCAAATAGCCATGGCTTAGAGTCGTCCAGACTATACATCGCCGTTCGACGCGACCGCCGTGCAACTCCTCCGTGATGCCGGAGCACATATCATCGGAAAAGCCAACTGCGACGAGTTCGGTATGGGGTCCCTCAACGTCAACTCTATCCACGGACCCGTCGTGAATCCATATCAACACCCTGACGCGCGCGAGGTTCCGTGGTCGGACCGCGAGCGCAGATCTGCGGGTGGTAGCTCGGGTGGGAGTGCTGCGAGCGTTGCTGCGGGAATGTGTTCTGCGTGTGTCCTCCTTCCTCTACCTGATACTGCTGTGATATTGAGGTGCACTTCCAAGCGCTCTGGGAACTGATACGGGCGGATCGGTCAGACTGCCCGCTTCGTACTGTGGCGTTGTTGGGCTCAAGCCTTCGTACGGTCTCGTCAGTAGGTCGGTCAAACAGTCTCTCTGCATATGACTTCCTCGTGACAGACACTCAAGGGATCTAGGTGGGGTGTGATTTCATTCGCAGACAGCCTCGACTGCGTTGGCGTGCTTGCAAAGGCCGTCGATACTGTCAAGCAGGTGTTTGGTGCGTGTCGTCTTCCGGTCAAACTTTGTTGCGCCCAAGATTGATCTCCGCCAAGACGTGATATCAATATACGACACACGGGATCCAACCGCCGCACCACCTGAACTCAGACGGAGAGCAAGCTCAGTCACAAATTCATGTCTCCCCACAACGCATTCCGGCCTTCGGGCCGGGAATCTTGAGGGCCTCAGGATCGGAATACCGCAGGTTAGTTCTATTCTGATGTCTTGAACGCTCTGCTGAACTGTGTAGGAATACTTCCCTCTTGAACTGGAGCCCAGCATCACCAGTTCGATACGTACGATCATCAGAAACTTTAAAGACGCCGGGGCCTCCATCAGGCCCATCTCTCTTCCTACGACGCAGTATGCATTGAGTGCATACTACGTGATCGCGAGCGCTGAAGCGTCCAGTAATCTTGCTCGGTTCGACGGGATTCGATTTGGTTCGTTCCGCACTTCAGTTTTGGTCACACGCTGATGAAGCGATGACGCTCTACATACAGGTCTCCGCGTTCCACCTCCCCCTGCAGCATCCCGCTCGAAAGCAAGCGCTGTGTATGCGCACTCGCGTTCTGTGGGCTTCGGTCGGGAAGTGCAGAAACGCATCTTGTTGGGGACGTACGCTCTGACCGCCGAGTGAGTTGCCCATCCGGGTCGTGAGGGCGACCCTGACCCACCGCGACACAGCGCGTTCGACAATTACTTTTTGCAGGCTCAGCGCGTGCGCATGCGCATCAAGGCCGACTTTGACATGGTCTTTAGACATCCGTCACTCCTTGGTGGCCGTTCAGCGTCGGGAGTCCCCGACGGGGTTGACGTCTTGCTTCACCCTTCTGCGATCCGCACGGCGCCGCGTCTGGAAGGGAGCGAGGAGGCGTCAAGCGTAGACACGTACTTGCAGGATGTGATGACCGTCCCTGCATCGCTCGCCGGGTTGCCCGCGCTGAGCGTTCCCGCAGGGCTTGGGGAGGACGGATGGCCCGTGGGGGTGAGCATCGTAGGCCAATGGGGGATGGACGAACTGGTGTTGCAGGTCGGACGCGTGGTTGAGAGTCTGCGGTAAGATATCCGCGTCGGACGTGCTTATTCGAGCACTGCTAACGCGCATCTGCGTCGATCGGATGCGGGCGCTTGAAGTGAGGATGCTCGCTAGTGTCCACATTCACCGTAGACTAGGACAATGTCTGACCGACTAGATCTTATAAATGGAAGGATCACACCAGTCGCTACGTTTCGTCCCCGGGTGATTCGCGTTGGTGAACCGCGTGAGTGTTGTGATACAGGAGAGGTTTACATCGTCACGATACGGTGCCGGAAGGATGTCAGAAAGGTTATGGGATTTCGTCGTGTCAGGCAGTGATCGAGTGGACTGATTGTTGAGATTCTGTGAATCGAACGCTAGGTCTTGTGCTCTGTTAATACAGGCAGACTGTAGTGGTAACACCACGGGCACGATCGAATAGGTACCAATAACATAGGTGGTACATGGAAAAACAATAAGTTTTCAGTAAATATTATACACATTTTAAGAATATTTATTTAACTCTGTAAACAAAACTCACCTTCATGAATAAGTTGTGTCAATTTATTCAAAACAATAAAGGTGGGTCTCAGGTAGTGTTGGGGGCAGAACTATTTTGAGGCAGAGTCTGCCAGTGAAATGGCAGAATGGCAGAACTTGGCAGAAGGGTACTGGTGATTTTCAAGCATGTCTACTGATGTGGCAAAGCAGTAGATTACTGTGATGACATAATGCCTTCAGATGATAGTAAGGCATGGATATCCCACTGGCCCTCTCCTGCCTTGTCCAGCACTGAGATGTCTTCAACAAATCCCATGGGCAGTGTACCTTTGTTTACAACATCCAACTTGTCCCAGCTGTATACCTGGCCTTCAAGTACATCAGCAAAACCCTGACTTACCTACAGTATTACATGATTTCCACAAGTTCCTGAGCACCTATAGCTGAGCTATAGCTGAGACAGCAGGCCACAGCCATTGACAGGCCACACATAGTGTTGTTGGCAGAATTCTGCCAGCTTGCCATGTGGCAGGGCAAAACTGGCACTGCCAGGCAGATGGCAAAACCTTCAGACAAGCAGCTGGCAGAACCTGGCAGGGTTAGACCAAATATAGCTTAGTCTGTATTCACTAGTGTATGTTGAAAATGTAGAACTTGGCAGACCATGACAACTACTATCCCCCATGTCATCCAACACTGGTGAGAGACCTGTCTCTGACTTTATTGCTGCAAATTTCACTCATATCAAGAAAGTCAACAACAAGTTCAACCACTATTACTGGAAATGCAACATTTGTGAAGACAAGCCTGGCTCAAAAGGAGCAAGAATTCAAGGATGGGATAATAACCATTCAAAACACATTGCTGATGGTTGTCCTGATGCTTCCCCTGATGTATGAAGGGAGGCTTGCACATTTATCCTAAGCAAAACTCACTGAGTCTCAAATTCTGAACCCCATGGTAATCCCAACAATCTCAGTCATGGTGCCTTGGACCAAGTTATCCCTAT
>JBBPTO010002394.1:0-10954 GCA_038094155.1 Pulveroboletus cf. aberrans
GTTTTGATCTTCTGGTTGACTCATTTGGTTTCCCCATCTGTTTGGGGGTAATATGTGGTGGACAATGCAAGGTCATAGTTCAGGAGTTTTCCAAGTTCTTTGGCAAAGGTAGAGGCAAATTGTGGGCCTCTGTCTGAGATGATCTTTTCATAAAGGCCGAAACAGCGGTAAACTTTGTGGAGGAAGAGGGTTGCGATGCCCTCAGTGGTGGCAGTTTTCACAGTGGGGCATAGAATTACCCCCTTAGTAAGCCCATGGTCAACCACAACCAATAGGAAATCAAAGCCTGTGGGGGACATGGGGAGATTAGTGATCAGATCACAGGAGATTTGTTGGAATGGGGAGGTGCAGGTGGAGTGAATGGGGGTGAGCAGGGGTACGGTGGGGTGTGTGTTGGTTTTGTTAGCTTGACATGTGGCACAACCTTCAACATACTTGTGGACATAGTGGGCCAGGCCGGGCCACCAGAACTCAAAGGAGACCAATTGACAGGTCTTGAGATATCTGGGGTGACCAGTGGATTCATGGTCATGGCAGTGGAGAAGGACTTTAAGCCGAAGGTCTTTGGTGGGGACATAGACATGATCTTTGTAAAGGAGCACACCATCACAGTGTTGCCAGTTGGAGAGATGGGCACGGAGGTTTGAGGGGACATCATTTGTGATGGATTGGAGGGTTTTGAGAATGAGGGGGTCCGACTCGGAGGCATCCTTGATGAGGGAAGTGAGAGAGTTGTCAATGAGTTGAATGAACATCGATGGTGGGAGGAGTGTAGTGGACTCGTTGTTGGGGTCAGAGGAGGGATAAAGATCAGGACAATGTGACAGGGCATCGGAAGCTGCAAGAAGCTTTCCGGGGACATGACAGAGTTTGAGATTGTAATCTCCAAGGTCGAGGAGCCATCTGGCTTGATGGCAATTCAAGTACGTGAGGTTTTTGTGGTCAGTGAAGACCTGGACAGGGAAGGACACACCACGGAGGTATTGATGCCAGTCCTTAAGGGCATGGAGGATGGCAAGGAGTTCACGATCATAAATGTCATAGTTCCTTTCAGCCAGAGAGAATGAGGAGGACTGCACCAGTAGTGTACTTAGAAGCATTGGTAGCGATAGTGAAGGGTCAAGTGGGATCAGGGAGCTGAAGGACAGGTTTGGACAAGAACAAGTCCTTTAGATGGCAAAAGACCATGTTGCACTCTGGGGTTCAGTTCCAGGTGAGGTTCTTCTTGGTGAGATCAAGAAGGGGATGAGCAATGGAGGAGTAGTCGGGGATGAACCAACGGTAGAAATTGGCAAAACCCAAGAAGGATCATACCTCCTTAGGTGTGGTGGGGGCAGGCCAGGATGCAATCCCGTCCAGCTTGACAGGATCCATGGTGATCTGACCAGGTTTGACAATGAGACCGAGATATTCTACCTCGGTGGTAGCAAAGGTGCACTTCTCCAGTTTCAAGTGAAGGTCCAACTCCTTCATACATTCCAGGACATGGCAGGTATGTTCAGTGTGGGTGGTTTCTTCAGGAGAGCTGCAATCAGAAGGTCATCCATGTAGATGACAAGCCAGCCCTCAGTGATCATATCGTGGAAAGAGTCATTCATAAACTGCTGGAACATAGCAGGGGAGTTTGACAAACCGAAGAACATGACAGTGGGTTTGAAGAGGCCTTTGTGGGTAATAAAGGCAGCTTTCCACTGGTGACCATCCTTGATACAGACATTGTTGTATCCCCAGCAGATGTCGAACTTAGTGAAGACCTTGGCATCTTTAAGCTTGTCTATGAGATCGGAGATGAGAGGGAGTGGATAAGCATCACAGATGGTGTGCTCATTGACATAGTGGTAGTCTTGGCAAGGGTGAAGTTTCTCATCCTTCTTTTTGACGAAGAAGAAGGGTGAGGCTTGGAGGGAGTTCGATGAATGGATCTTTCTGGCTTTGAGGTTTTCCTCAAGGAAGTCTTCTGTCGCTTTGCGTTTGTTGGGGAACAAGGGGTAGATTTTCCCTATCTTAGGGACAAAGGTGTCATCAAAGTTGATTTCGTGATCGTAGGGTCTCGAGGGTCGTACGTGGTCAGTGGCTTCCTTAGAGAAGACTTCCTTAAAGTCCTCATACTCCTTCAGAAGGATGATGGGAGCCTTTTCAGGTGAGGCAGTGATGGCGAGTTCAGTGGCAGTACTGACTCAGGCGATGATGTCGAAGTTAGAGACATAGTATCCCCCTGCTTTGCAAAGGTGGTTGGTGGATGTCCCATGTTGGTAATGGTAGTTCTGGACATGAGTGATGGTGAAATCAGTTTCCGTGGCTCTGTTCCAGTAGTCCCAGAGGCATCCATCATAGACCTCATAGATCATATAATGATGTGGGGGTTGAGGAGCACTATGATTGATGTGATCATAATGGCGTTTGGTGTTGGAGAAGAAGGCTTTGTATAGAGCCTTCAATTCATCCTTGGATTCGGGGACGTCAAGGGTATGTGTTGTCCAGTTGATAACTGGGTTAGTCTTGGTTAGCCATGGCATACCAAGAAGGACATTGGAGTTTCCACAGTTCATGATGTGAAACTCGAAACGGCATACAGACCCTCCTTGATTGATGGAAGCATCTGCATTACGAAGTGGAATCGGCGTGTTTAAACAAGTGGTGGGTAGGTGATGTTTATGAACAAAGCCCCAGTTGATGCAGTTGACGTCTGCACTGCTGTCTACGATGGCAAAGGTGTCAATGGCTTTCATTGAGTGTGAGAGGTCAATGAGTTGAATGGGAATCCTCATTGATTGCTTGTCTTTGGCATTTACAAGTACATTGGCACTAAATGAAGAAGGGAAGTCATGCATTGTGGTAACTTCCCATTTCAAAAATTCATCATCCCAACCCTTCCTATGGTGGTTTTCCTCAGCTCTTTATCGTCATCATCTTCTATTTCTTGAAGCCTTGGAAGATCCTTGGGGATTTCAGAAATCTTGACCTTAGTCACTTTCTTGACTTGTGGCATGGGAGTGGAAGGAAAGGTGGGGCAAGAAAGGGATCTGTGTCTCTTTTTGCAGCATCGGAAACAAAGGTTCTCCTTTTGGCAACATTCTCATTCCTGAGGAGTCAACTTAGGAATGCGGACGATGTCAACATTCATGGCATTGGGGTTGTGGGGAGGTCTGGAAGCTGGTTTAGTATACTGGTGGGTCTGGATTGATGAGGTTCTGCGATGTTGCTTTGCAATGGCATCTTCCTCATCCCACTGCACCTTAAAGTGAGAGGACTGCATGATCCACTTCTCAATAGTGAAAGGTACAGTATCCATAGAGTTGATCCTACACATAAGAGCAACTGAAATCCTGATCTGGAAGAACTGGATCAGAGTACAGTGGGCAGCGTGATCGGTGGCAAGTGGGGGATAGGTAAAACTGGCCTTTCCGACATAGAGAAGAAACTTGGTGATGTAGTCATCGAGTTGAGTCATCTTCTCAATGCGGTGGGTAGTGAGCCAGGATAGGGTGGCTTGCTGGGTGTTGCCTCAATCGAAGGCGGCTTTGAACTTCTTGATGAAATCCTTGAGAGTATCAAAGTCATTGGTCTCAAGGGCAGTGGTGCACTTGAACTTGGCGTAGGAAAGTACATTTTCCTACAGTGACATCCGGTCATTCCTAGTCATCCTGTAACCCCCATCCTGTGCTCTAGTCAATCCAAGACTGCTCCATGCTGCTGTCTGTCCTGATCCAAGTCAATCCGGTAGTTGTCTGAAGACCCAGACCCATGCGTACAGGATATTCATCTGGTCCACCAGATACCAGATTCCCATGCACCGGATCACTTTCCCACACACCAGATCCATTCATTAAGAGTCAAGTAGTCTTCTTTTGTGTTTTTCCTTACTATATATCATTCGGGTATGCCTGAATTAGGATGTAACTCCCCTACCATCACCAAGCAAACCATCTAGTTCCATTCAGTACCAATCCTAAGCCAGTTCCCCTCCATTTCCTTCACTTCAGTTCAAGTCCTGCAAGCCCATATTTGGTTTCCTAGCCCTACCAAACGGGGGGAAGCCAGACTCAGTTTTCCAGTGTTCTGTGGACAATTAGTGAGCCATCCTTTTAGTCCTCTTTCATTCTCTTTGCAATCCCCTGGGTTGAGACCTACACTCGCACCCTACATATTTGCTTAGGACTACATTCTGAGTCCTTTAGCTACTTTATATCAGCCCATTGCTTGGCAGGGCCTTCGCTCATATAGGAAAGAAGAAAGCCGATCTTCTTATGATCAGTGTTGTAGATGTCCTTGTTGACAAGCATGTATGAACAGGCAGAGGTAAGCCATGAGATGGCTTCAGAGGGTTCCCCATCATAGGCCTTGGGCCTAGTGAGGTGAAGTTCAATGGATTTCAAGGAGGAGGACATGGGAGCGGAGGCAAGGGGGGTACTTTGCAAAGTGATGCGGTGGTGGATGGTGGTCAGAGGGTTGTATGGGACAGTGGAAACAATGGGGGTGACTGTGAATGTTCTTGAAGGTACATCAGATGATGCAACAGGGGTAGTAGCTTCTTGATCAGAAGCATCAGAGGAGTCTTCCACTAGAGGCAGTGGTGCACATGGGGTACGAAAGGATTCCCCATGAAGGGGATTTGACGAAGGGCAGTAGGGATGAATGGTGGCTTATGTGAAAGTAGCTGGTATGAGGAGATAGTCTAGTCTTTAGTTACGGCTGACCTGGGAGAGGGCAGACATAGAACTGTTAAGACTGCGGTCTTAACCATGGATAAGGGGGTGACAGAGCTTGATGATTGCAAGACATCTACAAGGAGCCTTCCTACTATTGAGGTTTGGCGACAAGGGTTGCTACCAAGCTAACAGTGGCCAAGGGACTTCCAAGTTAATGGTGGACAAGAGTCTGCCTACTATCGAGGACAAATGACAAGGACTGCTGAGTTAATGGTGGTAACTCCCCAATTAAGGGTCGTTTAAGGTGACAAGGAACAAGAGGATATATCTAGGCTACCCTTGGGCCTGTATCACGGAGTGGGAACAACGATGTATTCCAATAGTGACAAGGGGGGACAAGGTAGAGAATGGTAAGACTAGACTGAGGAGCATAGGTGTGATGAAGTGAGTTTATATACGTAAAAGAGTTTAGGGCAAACATGGAACAGAAAGGAATATGATGGAAGGAATCGCTGACATGGCAAGTGGAGCAGAATTGCATGGAATGTGATGGCATCAGATGGTGAGTCAGGGTATCATAGTCAGCGATGAAAAGAAATGAACATCCAAGTTGGGACTTATACCCATGCGTATGTAAGCATTAAGTCAAGGAAAAAGTGTAGTCCAGGATAAATTGTAACAGAAGGTGGGGCAAGAGCGGGATCCGTTGTAAAGATGCTAGCAAGCCCGGAGTGGGTTTCCTGAGCGGTTAGTGTCGGGTGCGAGCGGGAAACTCAACTCAAAAGGGATCCAAGGGTCTAGGACAATGTCCGAGAGGAAAAGAAAGAAGTCCACTCAACTGTAGAGCTGGAAAATAAGAGTCCAGACTTCCCTGTGATGGTAGGGCTGAAGTCTGACTATGGAAACAGTCGGTATTTGCAGGAATCGACTGAAACAGCGGTGGGAATAGTAGAAAATGAGTCCTCAAGACTAGGAAACAAGTCCTCAAGACTTTAGAAGATGACCGAAAAAAATAGATTCAATGTGGACCGAAGTCTGAGATACAATGTTTATAGTCTGGGAATATCTGAGACTTTAGACATATCGGGGAACATAGGTAAAAGTAGGTACATGATCGGGAAACTATGATGATGGGAAGAGACTTGTTATATGACTAACAGGATTGGGTCCAGTGGACTCCTGCCTGCTCTCCGAGACTCTACGTATGAAAAGAAAGAAAGCCAGAACTCACCTGAGTCAGGTACTATGAATGCTGGATGGATGGACACCGGAGACAGGACAGATGGCACTCAGAACTTGAGGAAATGCTCCAGACACGACTTCATCAGCTTTAGGAAGGACTCAGAAACTGGAGAAAATGAGAGATTGCACCATAGGACCATATGGTCTCCTACACTGGACAGATAAAAATTCTGTCTCAACTGACCCAAAGTACCAGTGTAGAGAACAGTAGTTCCCTGTTCTTGTATCCAGCATATCCAGCATATCCTATATGATCTGGTCCTCATATCCAATCTGATCCATCCTTGTCTGTCACCTGTTGGTAAGTCAAATGTTCATTTTACTACACTGGACACTTTTGTTTGTACATCCAGTCAATCTGGTTCCGTCGACCTGGTCACCAGATACATTGATTCGATGATCTGGTTTCCAATCCGGTCACATTCTTTACATGTATTTAAAGTCTCAGGTGTGCCCAGACTATAAAAACTGTGTTTCGCACAGAGCACAATATCTATCTATCTATCTGCTGTCTATCTTCCATCCATCTTAAGTTCCATTCTTTGTCATTGTCAGTAATCCAGCTATGTCTGTGATCATCTCTTCATCCTTCTTTCCTGATCTGTGAAGAATCAAGTCCTGTGCTTGTCAGCCATGTCTGAAGCATAGGAGCTCTTCCTGATCATCATCCATTTTGCCTCCTGTAAGTCCTGTGATTCTCTTCCATGGAGCTCTACTCTACGAATTCCCCCTGGGATGGACCTATCGTCCCTTCATTTTCTTTCTTTGTGTTGCTAACCTGCTAGTTTCCTTTCCAGAGACCCATAGCAGTCTAGGTCATTCAATATCTCTTCATCTGGAGCCCACTGCAAGAGGGCATTCTAGATGATCCCCCACAGAACCCTCAGGTGCATTCAAAGTCCTCTGCTCCAAAAATTTTTCATCCATCTCCTTCAAAACTGACATCTGACAGCCTGGAGTGTTTCTACCTCAATCTGGTCTGCACCTGCCACATGTCAATCATTCATTCAATGCATTTTTGACAGCTCCATTCCAGGCTCATCTCATTCTCATCTCATTTCTTTTCATCTGACATTTCTCTAACACCTTGTATTCATTCTGGTCTCATCTCACTTCATATCTGACATTCATATTTCATCTGTGTGCCTAGCAGAGGGTTGACTCGCAACTAGCTAGTGCCATTTCCATTATTAATTTTAATTCGCCTCACTTCATCTTCACTGGTCGTTACCCCTCTTTGTATATTCGATCCAATCTGCTTTTGATCCAGTCCAGTCCATTTCAATCTGGGATCAGATTTACAATGTTCAATCTGTTTTGTTACTGGATGCCTATGCGGGGCACACTGCAGGCATATTCATTTGATGGACGTTCTGTCACTTTATTATGCTACCTTGATGACATTGATGACATTTGCACAGAGAAGGGTCTCAATGACCAACAAAAGATCAAATGTGCATTCTATTATGCATCTCTCGATAAAGCGGAACTCTGAGAGACACTCTCAGAGGCAACTTCTGCTACCTCAGATTGGCTTGCATTCATAGCAGCCATCATTTCATTGTACCTGGGATGTGAATCTGCTAGTCATTATTTCAAAGACAATCTGCTAACATTCATAGGTTCATCTCAGTCATGGCCACTCCAAGGTCTCGATGATCTTGGAGCATATCATCATCAATTCCTCAAGATCTCATCTCGTTTTATCACACTTGACTGTCTCTCAGTACAGGAGTGAGACTATCTCTTTGAGAGTGGTCTTTCATCTGACATTTGCACATCCATCCTCAACCGGTTGCTAGTGGTTTGGTCTGACATCCATCTGGATGATCCATATCTGATGGTGGACATCCTAGCAGCCACTACTTTCCTTCTTTCACATTGATCTTCTCATTCTGAACCTGCACCTACTCACTCGCTACTTCTTTCTATTGAACCACCGCAGGTACCTTCCACACCAGATCACATAGATCTGGTTAACGCTTCATTCATCCCTCCTCCACCTTTCATCCCATCCATTTTGCCAGATTTCATTGATCCATTCAGCGCTCCCATCGAGCTGCTCTCATCCTTCCTCGCTACCATAGCTTCAGACCCTGTTGGTCTGGAGTTCACCTCATTTATACCATTTTTGTCATCTTGCTCATCCACCGTCCTGGATCCCATTGATCTGGTTTTTGTCCCATTCGTTCCACCCTCAGCACCATCTCCCCTGCTTTTCACCTCTATTGCTATTGCTTCCACCACCAATGCTATCTTGGATGTCAATGCATCCATTTTCACAGAGACTTCAGTGTTCGAGGTATCGATGCCTCTGCTGTGCTATAGGAGACTCAAGCTCCCTACAGTGATATTCCTACTTCCTCCGAGCATTCATCCATCCTCCGAGTTCCTCTGAAGTCCTCCACCACTCCTCTGAGACTCAACAGTCACTGGTTGTCTTCTCAAGTCAGAACTCCGACATTCAGAGGACTGGACCTTTGTTTCCGTGCTCCGGACGAGTCATCCATGAGTCGGAGTTGTGTTTCCTAATCGGGATATTACTCTATTTAGTATCTACATTTGTTCCTTCATCTTTCCTTTTGATTCACAGTCTCGGAAATACCCAGACTCAAAAGTTTGTACATAGAACTTAGTTCTAGAAGTGAATTACCACCATCTACCATCAGTTCTAAGTCTCCGAAGTTGATTTCCTTCATTTCCCTTCAACTCCAGTCAAGTCCTGCAACTCCTGTCAACTCCTGACAACTCCATAGTCGATTCCTTAGCCCTACCGAATGGGGAGGAGTCAGACTCTTATTTTCCAGCTCTTTCAGGACATCAGTGAGCCATTCTTATTCACCCTCACCTTTTTATTTCTCTCTTTGCAATCCCCTGGGTCAAAAACTACACTCACACCCTTTTCATTAGCTTAGAAGTTCCACTTCGGAGTTCCTAGAAGTTTTACAGCATGCTGAGCCTGCCATCATTCCACCACCTGTCCATCTGGTGCCTGTTGCACCTGTTAAAGCAGCGCATCCAGATGCTATTCTGTCACCAGTTCCATTCAAGCTGCCTCTGCTATTCACCTCCCCTCCCATTCATATCTTGGTTCTCCCACTACCTCACACCTCTGTCCTCTCATTCTCAACCCTGGACGTTGTCGATGACGTCCCAGATTCCCCTCCTCCATACTCAGTTCACCTGTTGTCTCATTTTCAGTGACCTCTGTGGCTTGATGCCCAGGAGGTCATCATTAAAAGTCCTCCATGGAAGGGAAGGGACTGTAAAGCCCTTCTGTTTCCTTTTCCTAATCATATTCCATCACCATCCAACATTCCAATCCACCCTCTGGACCTGGATCCAGATCCCATATATCAGATAGAGTCCCATCCTGTTCTTTTCACAGATTCTGTTCATAAAATCAGTCATTCAGTAGGTATAGATGCAGAAAGTATTCTCGATGAAGAAGACTCACTTTTCCATTCATTTGACTTCATAACATCATTCATTGACAATCCACCACCATTCATCAAGATTCCCTTACACCGTACTGATCATCTGCTGCTCTTATCATCCAAAATCATATACTAGTTGTTTCTACCCCAGTTTTCATTCGGTGATATCTGTTTTACCCCAGTTTCCAATCCAGTGATCTCTTATATCAAACTGTCTCTTTTGATACTAAAAACAAACATCCAACAGAAAAACAAAATCATTATGATAGTTTCTCATCTGTCTCATCTCTACGTACATTTCCTTCATTCAATGTGCACACTCATCAAGTGCAAGATCTTCACTTTCATTCATTTTCATTCACTATCCTGTCATCCAGTTTCAATCCATTCTCATGCACTTGGACTCAGGTTCTATCATCAAAGGTATAGAAGTGATAGTAGATCAAAGAAGAAAAGTTGAGCGGACCCTCAGACCTTGGTCTCAGTTCATTCAATTCTGTCAATGCATTTCTTTCTCTGGTTCTATCCTTGAAGGTGTAGAAGCGGAAGTCAATTGAAGAAGAAAAGTCGAGCAGATCCTTGCACCCAGTTTCATTTCATCCATTTCTACATTTCTATTCAGACCATATGTTGTTACTTACATTTCATTTCATTTGTGTCATCTGGCACTGATAGCCTTGTCATCCAGTGGGTTGGATAGGACAGGACAGGACCAGATAGGACAACTTGGATTACTCAGATCATTCAATATGAACTAGGATCATTCAGATCCGGTTCCTTTGTCATCTGGCATCATCTCTCTCACAGAGAGTTCATCCTTGTGCCTCTATTCATCATCATCATTACTCACACCAGCCTCAGTTCTGCTTCACTTCACCGCTGGATGGTCTACCTCATGGTCATCACATCCTTCATTGCCCATCATTCATCATCAGTCTCTCTCAAGGTGTCATTGGCCCATCACTCCCTCTGTCTCCTGACCAGAGACTCAATCATCATTTTCTTCACTTCACACTTGTCTTACCACTGCTGCATCTGACTGGGGACAGTCAGTATCCAAGTCCTCTGCGGATGTAGGGGACAGTAGTTCCCTGTTCTCATATCTGACATATCCAGCATATCCTGTATGATCTGGTCCTCATATCCAATCTGATCCATCCTCGTCCATCACCCATTGGTAAGTCAAATGTTCATTTTACTACACTGGACACTTTTGTATGTACATCCAATCAATCCAGTTCTGTTGACCCAGTCACTGGATACATTGATCCGATGATCTGGTTTCCAATCTGGTCACATTCTTTACATGTATTTAGAGTCTCGGATGTGCCCAGACTATAAAAACTGTGTTTCACACAGAGCACAATATCTATCTATGTATCTGCCATCTATCTTCTGTCCATCTTGAGTTCCATTCTTCATCATCGTCAGTGATCCAGCCATGTCTGAAGCATAGGAGCTCTTCCTGATCATCATCCATTTTGCCTCCTGTAAGTCCTGTGGTTCTCTTCCATGGAGCTCTACTCTATGAATCCCCCCTGGGACAGACCTATCATCCCTTCATTTTCTTTCTTTGTGTTGCTTACCTGCTAGTTTCCTTTCCAGAGACCCATAGCAGTCTAGGTC
>JBBPTO010002395.1:0-10949 GCA_038094155.1 Pulveroboletus cf. aberrans
AATGGAAGATGATACATGTGTAGGGTAAGGGTATAAAGTGATGGTAGGGTCATGGGTGATGCATGGAAGACATAAGAATGTTCTAGGAAGGTCTGGAATGCATAGCATGACGTACTGTAGAGTAGAAAGGGTTTGCATGATGAAATACAAAGTCCTGGTTGGACTGTTGTGCTTCCAGTGCTTCTGAGGTTCCAGTTCCCGTGGTTCAGAGCCTTCTGAGCTTCCGCACTTCCGAGTTCCCACACTTCCGAGCTTTCCAAGCTTTCAAGTTCGAAAGCATCACTTCTAGTGAATCAAATATTCTAAGTGTGGTCGGAAGTGTTGAAAGGGTCAAAAATATCGGAAGGGATGTGGAAGTGACTGTAACAGGTATTGCTCCTCCTCTTCCTCCTGGGCATTGCCCAGAGTGGGACATCATTGACTAAACTTTATTGGAGCAGTCAGCAGAAATCCCAAAGGCCTTGAAAGTGTTGGATGTCCACAGTGAAGTGCTTTGGACAGCTCTGAGTATGTTTCCTCCTCCTCCAGAGCATTGTTCAAAGGAAGATTTGGTGAGCTGGGCACACTGTGTCATGTTGGAGTGGCCAGCAGAGATGTTGGAGGGTCCAGAGGTCCCAGAGGATGCATGAGTGGGCTTGGATTTATGGCTTGAGGCCTCGTGGAGTTTAAGGAGGGCATTGTAGAGCACCTTGGAGGTGGTGTGTTTCTGCATTTGAAGCAGGAGATTGTTGGACATGTGATCCAGGATGATGCTGAATGCTTGGTCTTCATGTTCTGTCCATGTGTCGATGTCAGAAGGCATGATTTCAGAGGTAGCACCGGAGTTTGTAGGAGTTTGGTCAAACCTCAGGACGATGGTGAGGAGATTTTGCCAGCAGAGGATGTCCATGATCCGGAGTTTCCAAATTTGAAAATTTGAAGTGCCTGTGAGAACAGGACAGTTGAGAGTGGTGGTTGCATTAACTGACAGCATAATGTCAGGAACCAGAGTTAAGAAATATTGTGTGGCATCGCGGGGCCAAAGAGAAGATGTTGGAGTAATGTCAGAGTTACTCTGGAGTTGTCTGGAGTTAAGTGAAGCGCTTGGGGTCAAACTGAAAAGTTTTCAGGTGCTAGCAGGGCTCATAACCTGTCAGAATCTGTGCACTATGAAGGGGTACAGATACCCTAACTCAGTGTTGCACAATTGTCAGAATCTGTGTGCTATGGAGGGGTAGAGATACCCAGACTCAGTTGCACAGTGGTAGTGGAACAACTGTATATTTACCTATGGAGGGGTAGAGATACCCAGACTACAGACATAAGTAAAAGAAAGGCTAGATGTAGCTAAAAAGACTAACCTCAGTTGCACAGTGGTAGTGGAACAACTGAGGAAGTGATTACGAAAGTGGACACATTAAATAGTGACGGAGATCAGAGCGCATGAACTCCGATGTAACTCCGATGTAATGTCCGGAATAGGAAATGAGAGGTCTGAAAGGGAAAAGGGACGTTACTGAGTATCGAGCCAACTCCGAATAACTCTGGTGTTGGGAGTTGTACTTGGTAGGTGGAAGCTTCGGAGTTGCACGGAACAGGTCTGGAGTAAGTCGGAGGACCTAGGAGGAGTTGTATATTTTGACAACAATGATGGCAGAACAACTGTATTTTACCTATGAAGGGGTACAGATACCCTACTACAAACATAAGTAAAATGAGAACTAGATGTAGCTAGAAAACTAACCTCAGTATTGCACAATGATGGCAAAACAACTGAGGGAGTGATTATGAAAGCGACATATTAAACAGTGATGGAGATCAGAGTGCATGAACTCCAATGTAACTCCGATGTAATGTCCAGAATAGAAAATGAGAGGTCCGAATGGATAAAAGATGTTACTGACTGTGGAATCAACTCCAAGTAACTCTGGAGTCAGGAGTTGTACTTGGTAGGCAAAAGTTTTGGAGTTGCGTGGAACAGGTCTGGAGTAAGTTGAAGGACCTCGGAGGAGTTATATATTTTGACAGGTGCTGCTATCGACACTCGCATGCAACCTGTTGGAGCCAATAGCTGGGGGTTGACCCACTGGGCATGTCGATGAACTTGATGTTTTCATTGTAGAGACTGGTGTTGGTGCTGCCGAGGGTGCATGTTCCACTGGGGATCCAAACATAGACTGACCACCAGGCTCCAAGCACCACTGCTCAGAGCAGCAACCATGGCTAACTAGTCTAAGTCCTGATTGATGAGCAGTTGAGTGAGAGTTAAATGTGGGTGTACCTTGTATCCAGCATGCTAGTTTGCCAGATGACAGACACATCATGGGCAGTGTGACACACCAAGTAAATGATTATTCTGATATTTTCCACTGCTGAGTAATGAAATAAATAGGGACAAATAATGATTCTGCGTATTGCAAGTTGCAGTTTTTTATGCAACACCCTGTATTTTGAAATCATACTGTACAACATGTTCTGCAAAAGGTAGTGGACTTGCAAAACCGTTGAACATCACATGCAAAAGTGTTACATTGTGTGACAAGGTCAAAGATCAGGCAACAATTCAGCATGTCGAAGACAGCAAAAAATGGTCAATATAACAATTAGAATGGACTGAGAAATAGAATTATTGTTGAGTAGAATACAGAGCCATCCCTTCTGAGAATTTATTGCAGATTTTTCAGTGGAAAGCAGTATGTAGAAAATGTTCTAGGAATTCAATTGAAATGCAAACATTGCTGACATGCAGCACTGTTGCTGAGGTTGAGTGCTCATGCCTGGCCTGACATGGAAACATGCCTGATCAGCATGGAGCAACAATCTCATCAAAGCATGCAAAGGAAAGAAGGTGAAGCAGGGCAGCCTGAAAGGAATGGAACATTTGGTTGAGAGTGGACAACAGCAGGAGAACTTAGGCTTACTGGTATGTTCCTCATTTATGTGCCAATGACCATTACTGACATGATCCACAATCATTGATAGACACTTGTTAATAACAGGAAGGTACAAGGGTACTCCTGTTCTGCAGGGCAGAGAAGAGAGAGGTGAGTCAAGGATGCTCACTGAGATAGAGACAAAAGTTCTTGTGACCAAGTTTGGGTTAGGCAAGATTGATGAGATCAACCCTTGTAGAGCTTCTTAGAAGCTTGATCTCAAGGGGAAATGAATCTCATTATTTATTACATCATGGTGCTTATCACCTTTAAATACATCCAGGAATGTATATGTACTTGTGTGTGATGTAGCTAGAACAAGGTTGATGTGTCAAAATATATAACTCCTCCAAGGTCCTCTGACTTACTCCGGACCTGTTCCACTGCAACTCTGAGTCTCCTTCTGCAAATCACAACTCCTAACTCTGGAGTTGCTTAGAGTTGTCTACTACACATAGTAACATCCTTTTCTTTTCTTTGAATCTTATACTTTCTATTCCAGACATTACATTGGAGTTACATCAGAGTTTATGTGCTCTGATTTCTGTCAGTATTTTAGTCAGTCCACTTTATCATTCCTTCCTCAGTTGTTCTGCCATCACTGTGCAGCACTGAGGTTAGTTTTCTAGCTACATCTAGCTTTTATTTTACTTATGTTTGTAGTTAGGGTATCTCTACCCCTCCTATAGATTTTGACATGATGATGTCAGAATGACATCATAGGATCAGTTATGCTGCTTCACTTATTTCAAATAGGTGGAGTTGGATCTGGATCGATTCAACACAGCAGTTGTGGAGCTAGCAAAGCTCCAGACTGATGACATTATAGCTGAGTCATAAAGACTGCATCTAGATTGTCATGTGGTTGATCCTGAAGTGTAATTAAGATTTACACTTTAATTAAGTTTGACTGATGTGTCAGTCAAATCTAATAGTCGACCTATGTCTTGAGTGACATGAATAGTGTTTAAGCACTATGGTCTGCCTGTATTAACAGAGCACAAGACTTAGTGTTCAATTCATGGAATCTCAACAGTTAATAAACCTGTCTTTTTGGGCCATTGCAATGTGACTCATATTAATTCTGACTCAGAGTCCACATTGCTTCCCCCATGTGATGCAGTCAAACTGTTTGCTGAAATTCAGAATTGATTCATAAATAAACCATGCAGCATTAAGTTAGGACATGGCTCAGATGTTATCCCTTTTTTTCCTCCAGATCACCTTGGTTGTGTTGAAACTTGGTGTTTGATTTCTGCTCTTCATTACATAACCAAGGTTCTAGATCATGATCACATGATCATTGGTTGTTTTCACTCTCATATTGTTTCATCATTCACTATAGTAATGAGATACTTATGCCAATGGCTAGTATCTATATTCTACTGGTAATTTCAGTTCTCTAGTCATATTTCATGACTCATACCTATTCATATATGATAGAGATCTATATAGAGACAAACAGTCCTGTAAAGTATTTAGGGAGAGCTCTCTCATGGTCGCTTTCTAGTTATTTTCAGTTGTTCAATAAGTTCTTTTGATAGCTCAGACTGTCAAGTCAAGTCCCCTCCTTCTTTGTCTTACCCAAAGACCCTCTATCTTGCAATACTCCATTTACCCTTGGTGAGTTCTTTCACCAAGGTCCATAACATTTTCTCTTTCTATCAGTCCCTTGACTGGTAGGATTGTCCACTACCTTGGAGGACAAGAAAAAGGGACCTTTGTATCTCTTTAGGTTGTCAGGATGCCTTTAAGTCCACCATCTACTCTAAGTCAACTGAGGACACAGTATCAAATAAGCATCTCACTTCATTGCAAAGCTCTGTGCAATGAGACCAGATCCTACTCCAGCTGTTATGATTGGCCCCTTTTTCTCTCTTATCACTTACATATGCATGGGTATAAGTCCCAATCTGGATGTTCTTTTCTTTTCATTGCTGACTAGGATACCATGACTCCTCATCTGTCTTCATCACATTCTATGTGATTTCATCTACTCTGTCAGTGACTTCACCCTTACCCACCCTAAACTCAATCCATGTCTATATAAACCTCATCATCCTGTACTTGTACTTCCCAAGCTAGACCTTCCTTTTGTGTACCTCAATACACTGGGTCTTTGCTTCACTCCTCATCCCTCATCTTAGTCTCTCACTGAAAACCCCATTGCTCTTTGAGACTTCATAGTGCTCTTGAGGCTACACTGTTCCAGGGAATCTCTTGCCACCCAGAGACATTAGATCTCCAGAAAGTCTTCTCTTTGATGTTTGATTGTTGAGACAGAGCAAGCAGAAAGCCTTGTTCTTTCAGAACCTTCATATTTTGTTCTTGAAGAGCAGCTTGCTGTGCTCTTATTCATTCTTGATACTCTAGACCCACTTTAAGGGCTATGCCTATCCTCTACCCGAGGTAGTTGTAATACCAGCCCCCTTTCAGTGACTGGTCTGTATGTTGAGATTTTGTAAATCAAACACTAGGTCTTGTGCTCTGTTAATACAGGCAAACCATAGTGGTAATACACTATTCATGTTACTAAACACACAGGTCAAATATTAAGCTTGACTGATGCATCAGTCAAACTTAATTACACTTCAGGATCGACCACATGACAATCTAGATGCAGTTTTTATGACTCAGCTATGATGTTATCAGTCTGGAGCTTTCCTAGCTTCACAACTGTTGTGTTGGGTTGACCCAGACTCAACTTCACCTATTTGAAATAAGTGAAGCAGCATGACAAATCCTGTGATGTCATTCTAACATCATCAACCTTGTTCTAGCTACATTACACATAAGTACATACAGGTTCCTGAATGTATTTAAAGGTGATAAGTGCCATGATGTAATTAATAATGGGATTCATTTCCCCTCAAAATCAAGCTTTTAAGAAGCTCTACAAGGGTTGATTTCATCAATCTCAACTATCCCAAACTTAGTCACAAGAACATTTGTCTCTATCTTGGTGAGCATCCTTGACTCACCTCTCTCTTCACTGCCCAAAACAGGAGTACCCTTGTATCCTCCTGTTAGATTATGAGCCCTGTCTAGGTGTAGTGGGCAAGCAGGCTATATCTTTTGAAATATTTCATCATGCCTCCTGCTCCTGCCTCACAGAGAGACAGAGTTCTTGTTTGTGAGTTCTTTGATGCTCTTTTCATCCTCATTGTATGCTTTGACATTGCTTTGGGACAAGCCCACAGGATCACTGATAGGCTTTATGAATTTTGATGGAGAGATATCACTTGCCTCTTAATAGATTCCACTGATGATGATCACTGGTCCCTATTCTACATCACCATGTTTGATGGTGAGGTTACAATCTTCAGTTGTAGCTTTTACAGAATGAGACTAGAACCCATCAGTGAGGGGGCTAATCTTTCACCTAGTCAAGGATCTTCACCTCCTGGTTCTGGAAATTCTGAAACTTTAATTAGTCAACAAGAAAATCCAGAAACACCTTCTGAAAATTTGCATACATCCAGTGGTTCAAATCCTTCAAGATCTCAAAATTCCAGTTTCAATCCACTGCATCATCCTCATCATTCTTCTATAACCTCAATTCCTATCCTTGTTTAGGCCCTACAAAATGTCTTAGCAGAGCAAGCTCAGTCTTTACATCAACAAGCAGAGTTGTTGGGATTGCCTCAAGATTCTCCAAGACTTGACTCACCTCCTTTACAACAATCATCTATCCCTCCTACACCTGCTCTAACACTTGCTCCTAAAGAAGACTCATTTGGTGGACCTGATTATACAAGAAGATTTCAGAACTTCCTTTCTTTGAGAAGTTTCCCAGAAGAGCTAAAGATAAGGCTTATCAATGGGACCTGGCTGCCTGAAGAGCTACTTTGATCAATACTCACAGATTAATTACCATTTTTGGAAGTGCCACCCACTCCTTGGACTTGGTATTTCTGGAGTTTCACTTTTTGCTCTTGTACCTGGTGTACTATCTTTCTAAAAGAGAACAAGTACATCACTGTGAATTTAATGAAAAAATCCTGGTTGCAAGGAGATCTACAGAAGATTCCCTTGATCTACACGTCACTGAACCATTTTATCAAGTGGTCAAGACCAGTGATGTCACAGAGGTACACCCAGGAGTGCCAAAGAAGGCACCTTACATTTGGTGCAACTGCTACCTTCTGAGAGGCAAAGCTCATCTGCACTGGGAACAATAATCAAATTGTCCAAAGAAGGGGCTCTCAGGATCCTTTATCAGTCCACTCAGGATTCCCCTTCATCCTCATCCCAGAACACCTCTTTTCACATCTTGATCAACAGTACCTCATACCTGGTTGCTATGCTGAACTTCCTCTCCTACATTTGTCATCTTCCTGTCCTCTTCTGCTTTCACCGTCTTCTCCCAGACATTTCCAACTTCCATCTGAAAGCAATACTGGTCCTTCCTTGTCTTTGTCTCATGAATGATGGGGTCCCTTTGAATCTCAATCTGTGCCTATACATGGACCTTTCAGAACAGAAGAAAACTGATCACAATGAGTTCCAGAACCTGATGTATCTGAAGCAATGGGTGGCAGCAGAGCTTGAAGAATAAAATGTCTTACAACAGGGAGAAGAATGGGTCCAGCCAGATTCAAACCAGCAGCCCTACCTTCAACAATACTATAGGATCCATCTGAGGGGTATAGTCATCTACAGAGTTCCTCTGACCCCAGTAGAGCTCCCCCTTCATCTTCACCCAGATTACATCAGTTTTGCGATCTGGCACAGAGGGAACTACCAACTGGTTCCATGCCCAAAGGTCTTTTCATTTTTGTATCCTTACATTCACCCTCAGATGGTCAATCTCCTGACTCTGAGGCTGGTATATCCAGTCAAGCTTCAATGGATCAAGACCAGGTGGATGTTAGAGGACTGAGGAGAGATCAATAGTTGGACATACAACAATAAACCTCTGGCAGACATTTATGAAGGTGCTGGTTGAGCATTCCCAGTTGATACTTATTGTCAAACTCATCACATCTGAGCTCACTGGTTTGGATTCAAGTTGGTTCAGAGGAATCACTGTAACTCCAGTTGTATCAAACTTCTACTCCAAACTCTTCACTCTAACATGGAAGTAGAAATGATGACCGGAGAATGAATGGAGAATCAGAAGAAATCCCTTCACAGGAGATAATGCTGGTCATCATGGACCATCACCTTCACCTTCACTGGCAGTCTCTTCCCTCTTCTAGGGGCCTTATGGCCATTCAGAGACATATAATATATGGTACTGATGAATAATATCAGATCATCTATTAAGGTTTTGCAGATGTGGCCTTGAAAAGATGTCTTGAAAGAGATTATAGGCAATTATGGCAAAAAAGAGCTGCAATTGTTGGAGAAGAAAAATGTAGGTGTCTCAGGATGGTTTAATGACAATTCTCCTTTTTGTGCAGATGTTCCTCCCTCTTGGCCTCTCCCTTCACATTTATCTCCTTTTGCTTACTCTTTCAACTTTGATGAGCCCTTCAGAAGTTTTCTTGAACTTTCAATCTACTTTACTCAAGTCTTTTCTATTTCTTATGTCACATGTTCTGTTCAAAATGTCTTGGTTCAATCTGGGATACTTGTTACAATTTATCCTGGACTATGTTTTCTTCTCACTTATTGCTTACATACACATGAGTATAAGTTCCAACCAGGATGTTCATTTCTTTTCATTGCTAACTATGATACCCTGACTCACCGTCCACTTCCATTGCATTCTATGCAATTCTTTCATGTTCCATGCCTGCCCTAGATTCCCTTATGTATATAAACCCACATTGTCACACATATGTCCCTCAGTCCAGTCTTACCATTTTCTTACCATTTTCTACCTTGTACTCTCTCCATTGCTGGAATACATCGGTGTTTCCACTCCATGATACAGGCCCAAGGGTAGCCTTAATACCCTCTTGCTCCTTGTTGCTTGAACCACCCTTAAGTGGAAAGTTTCCATTGTTAACCTCACCTAGAGGTCTCCTCAGTTACCACCCTTCAAAGGGAAGTCCTCGTTGTCTGTCCTCGATAGTAGGCAGACTCCTCATCCACCATTAACTCAGTAGCACCTTCAACTGCCATTGAATCAGTAACACCCTTCATCACCAAACCTCACTAGTAGGTAGGCTCTTTGTAGATGCCTTGCAAATGTCAAGCTCCATCGCTCTCATCCACAGTTAAGTCCATAGCCTCAACAGTTCTATGCCTGCCCCCATATGGGTCAGCCATAACAAAAGACTAGACTCTCTTTCCATATCTGGCTACTTTCACATAAGCCACCATTCATCTGTATCACCCCTCTGCCAACCCCCTTCATGGGGAATCCTTCCATCACACATGTGCACCACTGCCTCCAGCAGAAGATTCTTCACCTGATCTGTTGGACCCTGAACCTGAACCTGCTTCTGATCAAGAAGCAACCACCCCTGTTGCCCCTTCGAGACCACCACCAGTCGTCCCCACCATACCCCTCACTGTCCATCACCACATTGCTTTACAAAGCACCCTCCTTGCCTCCGCCCCCATGTCCTCCTTAAAACCTGTTGAACTTCATCTCGCTAGGCCCAAGGCCTATGATGGGGAACCCTCTGAAGCCATCTCATGGCTTACCTCTGCCCATTCATACATGCTCGTCAACAAGGACATCTATGACACTGATCGTAAGAGGATCAGCTTCCTCCTCTTGTATATGATTGAAGGCCCTGCCAAGCAATGGGTCAAGTTCAAGTGTTCCAAAGCCCTTGAGACCGACAACTTTGGCACCCTCAAGGAGTTCATTAAGAAGTTCAAAGCTGCCTTTGATCAAGGCAATACCAAGCAGGCTGCTCTATCCTGGCTTGCTACCCACCACATAGAGAAGGTTTTCCAGCTCAATGATTACATCACCAAGTTCCTTCTCCACTAGGGAAAGCTGGTTTTACCTATCCCCCACTTGCCACCAATCATGCTGCCCACCACACCCTAATCCAGTTCTTCTGGGTCAGGATTCCAGTTGCTCTTATGTGTTGAAGAGAGGTTGATCGACCTAGACTGCTATACATCTCCAGACAGGAAACTAGCAGGTTGGCAACACAAAGAATAAAAGTGAAGGAACGATTGGTTCATTCCAGGGGAATTGCAGGTAGAGGATCAAGGGAATGCAACTGCAGGGCTTACAGGACTCCTTGGTAGTTGATCTAGAAGAGCTCCTGATGCTTCAGACATGGCTGACAAGCACAGGACTTGATTCTTCTAGGATCAAGAGAGAAAGAGAAGAGAAAAGAGATCCAGATACAACTGGATTGATGGGGACTGAAGACTCCCACTCTGGGTGAGTGATAGATGATTAATTAGATGTGTGCAAAACACAACTTTTGTAGTCTGGGCACACACAAGACTCTAAATAAACATAAAGAAGGGAAAAGAAGGAACCATCTGATGTGAATCTGGTAACCGGATCACAATACAGAGCATCTGGTATGTAGTGTCTGGTACACTATAGATATAGCAGGAATCCATCCGGTAGATGGATTGGATTGAAAAGAAATGGATACAAGGAAACAGGTACATATGAGTAGAGCAGACCAGAACCAGATGGACATGGATAGACATGGATGCTTGATGACTCAACAACGACCTAGTGAAAGTCAAGAAGGCATAGAATGACTGGATATGGACCTAAGAAGCAATGGCTCCTTACATCTGAGGAGGACTTTAGCAACTGACTGTCCCCAGTCAGTCACGTTGAAGAGATGTTGAATGACCTAGACTGCTATACATCTCCAGACAGGAAACTAGCAGGTCAGCAACACAAAGAAAGAAAATGAAGGGATGATTGGTTTGTCCCAGGGGGAATTCATAGGGTAGAGCTCCATGGAAGAGAACCACAGGACTTACAGGAGGTGAAAGGAATAATGATCAGGAAGAGCTCCTATGCTTCAGACATGGCTGACGAGCACAGGACTTGATTCTTCACAGATCAGGAGAGAAGGATGAAGAGATGATCACAGACATGGCTGGATCACTGACGATGATGAAGAACTGAACTTGAGATGGACAGAAGATAGA
>JBBPTO010002396.1:0-10946 GCA_038094155.1 Pulveroboletus cf. aberrans
GCATTGTCTACTACTGGTTGGTTCATTCCACTCTGCTTGTCCATTTGACAGTTTGTAGGATGTTAGGTATCCCAACATCCCCTTTGACAAACATAGCACAGGATTCTTATGCCCAGTATGCACCAACATGTGCAACTGTTCATGTTGTGCAAGGAGGCCTGGCAAAGAGTTTGTCTCTATGCAATTGGGTGGTCTTGCAGCATTGATCTTCAAGATCAAGGTGACCCTAATTCAGGATGCTGATGACATGCTTCAGTGGCCCGAGTCACCGCCACCTCAGTGTGTCAGTGCCACAGGGCCAGTTTTGGGTGCATGTGTACAGAATAGAAGGCAAGAATGTGGAGAGTGCATTCATGACATGTGAACACAAGTGGATCATCTGTGAGCCCAGTGGGCATCCCTCCCTCTGAGTCTGCACCTCTTCCTGCCCCTGTGCCCTCAGAAAGATGGGACCAAAAGTGTTTATCGGCCAACCATGTGTGTCATGGCATGTTGGTGCAGTGCACAATCTGGAGCCGAGTGCAGAGGTGACTACCATCCAAGCTGCCAATGGGTCCATTCTCCAGGATTACCCATGCAAATGGTGTTACATCAGGAACTGAGTGGTGTTGCATGAGCTGTGTGGACAGATGTCTGGCAAGACAGTCGTCGGCAGGATGCGAGTGTCTGGACCATTGGCAGAGTGATGGGAGGAAGAAGTCCTTTCAGACAGGAGTTTGACGCTGCTGTTAGAGCCCAAGGTGGACGATTGGCTGCAGCCAGACATGGGCAAGTGTTGATCATGGGCATCGTGAGGTTTTCTACCTCCTGCTGGTGATCCTGGACCTGGTGCATTTGATGGGGTTGGAACAAACGTGGAGCAAGGTTTGGATGTGAGTGAGTGTGGAGGTGCAAGTGTACATGGACATGGACAATGCAATCCCAGTCACAGTCCTGGTCACGAACACCAATGACAAACCCAGACTGTTGGTGACCTTGTCTGATATGACTTGCACAGGTGGTCTGTGCTGCATTGGCATAGCTCAATGTTGACTCGGTATCCTGGCCATGACATGGTTTTTCTTTTCATGACCACAACTTATGAGTATATATGTATGTGGTGGTTGAGAGTAGAGCAAACTAGTCTAGTGGGGATAATCATGGAGTAATCATTAAATCATTCATCATTTTTGATATATGGTACTCTCATCATCAACCACGCAAGGTTATCACCTACTGCCAGTTGGCACTTCCCTAGTTCATAGTGGTTCATTGATCAAAAAATTTTTGGTAAGGATTTTGCTGTGGCACTTCCTGAGTTTGGAGTCCACAATACAACCCAGTATAAAAGCTTCACATGGAATCTCATCTCCATCCTTCATGACGAAACTGCAAAATATGCAGGTTGCTGAGTCTATGTGCATGCCACGATGTGTGTCACTGCACCACATTCCAGCTGTTTGGTAGTTGTCTCCACAAAGGGTCAGCATCTATGGCAAAATAAAACCTTTGTTCCAGCCTCCCTACAGATTCACAGGAATAAGTCATGACCCTCACAGGGTCATACCAGTTGGCATGGCAGGATAGATCATGAGTAAATTGATTCCAACTGAATTGTCCTTTTCGGTCAATGAGTTTTGTGGACTGTCATGACAGTCATCATGTCAGGCCCAGCATTTGGTTCACCTATGAGCAAATGGAAATCTATATTTAGTCAGCATCATGATGGGCCCACCCCTTGACTTGGGGGGCACTGAATGGCCAATATGATTGTCCTGGCATTCAAGATATTTAAGGTGACTCCTTCAGCTTTGACCATTCATCTTACTACTGGATAATTCCTTTAGTTAGATGTCAGACATCAGTATTCTTCTACACAATTCAGAATCCTTTGCTAGACCTACTATGCCTAAAGCTTCAGATACTGCCAGTCCACTTCAGGGTACTGAACTCACTCGGGTGATGAGCACTTGCCCTCACCATTCCACAGAAAAGGCCCAGGCTATGACAGGTGAGTTTTGTACTTAGTCATTATGACTGTTGTAATTGATTGTTTTCAGTGGATCTCCTGCAGGAACAACAGAAAACTGCCACTAAGGAGAGACAACAGAAGGAGTGATCTCACAAACATGTTCAAGCATCCTGTTACAATTTACCTTGGACCACACTTTTCTCCTTGACTTATCGCTTACATACACATGGGTATAAGTCCCAACTTGGACGTTCATTTCTTTTCATCGCTAACTACAATACCATGACTCACTGTCTGTTCCCTTCACACTCCACGTGCCTCCTATCACTTGCTTTGTCAGCAATTCCTTCCATCATATTCCTTTACGTTCCATACCTACCCTGAACTTCTATACGTATATAAACCCACATCGCCACACCTACACTCCTCAGTCTAGTCTTACCATTTATTTTACCATTCTCTACCTCCTCTGTGTCACCACTGGAATACATCGTTGTCCCCACTCTGTGGTACAGGCCAAGGGTAGCCTCAATACCTTCTTGCTCTTAGTTACTTTGTATGACCCTTAATTGGGGAGTTACCACCGTTAAATCGGTAGTCCTTGTTGTCTGTCCTCAATCGTAGGCAGACTCTCTTGTCCACCGTTAACTCGGAAGTCCCTTGGCTGCCGTTAGCTCAGTAGCAACCATTGTCGCCAAACCTCACTAGTAGGTAGGCTCCTCGTAGATGTCTTGCGATCATCAAGCTCTATCGCCACCTTGTCCACGGTTAAGACCGCAGTCCCAACAGTTCTACGCCTGCCCATTCCCAGGTCAGTTGTAACACATCCCAGGCTGCTGAACATGACTTTCTCAAAGCCAAATGGACCCAGATGCATGGGGCTACTGGTGATATTCAAGTCCCTGTGCTGATCAACAAGGTGGTAAGTTCTTTGCTTTCACTGACATATAAACCATTTATTCTCTCCCCTTAGTTTTCAACCTACCCCACTGGGGGACATCTCACTACAATCACTCATGCTTCCATTGCAAAGACTCTCGTGCAATGTAGGGGAACAGTCCCTGTAGCTCCAGGCAGTACCTCCATTGCACTGGTATGTATATCTATTTGTTGTCACATTGGGCCAAGCTCTGACCTTACAAAGACAAAGATGCTTGTGTCACATAAGGAAACCGTTCCTCCAGTTTGCAACAGTCCCACTGCAGCAGTGTGTAGATCAATTTGATTGTATCATCAATCTAACACAAATTCGTGTATCACAGCATCACTCAGGACATGTTCTAGGGCCTGCAAAATTCATCACAGATGATATCATGTCTGTCTGGGCTGGCATGACTCAATCAATGAGTACGCAGTCTTCAAAGTGGGTGCTCGACTATGAACCCATGCTGCTCCACAAGAACACAGATGATGACCTGTCCTATATGATTATTTCCAAACAGTATGTGTTCATCCTGGCCATTGCAGTACACTGATTAAGAATGTGATACTTGAAGGGCTAAAGCAGACACTGAAAGGGATACTGCAGGGCTTGAATGTCCGCCACACAAATGCACGTGGAATCCTGCAATAGAAAGTGATGATGAAGAGACTACACCAGAACCACAATCAGAAAAGCAGCCAAAGCGAATGAGGGGAAATATCAATAGGGCTGAGAAATTAGTGCCAACACCCTGTTTCATTCCTGCCGAGGACAAGCAATGTGTCAAGCCCAAGGCAGGGGACTACAAGTTGTCAACTTGGCAGATTCTAACTACAGTGATTGAAGTTTAGCATGTCATTTTACTCACAAAGACACCTTATCCTACAGATGATCAAGCCATGAACTGGGCAAGGGGAGCCTGGGATCTGGTGTGTGAATATCACCATTCACCAAATGTCACAACTAATCCAACACTCATTAAGCTCATGAGTAAGCAGATTAACATGCAACCAACATATTAACCTATTCTCAGATCATGGCGCGTGCCACGAACCTTCACTTCCAATTCAAACAGAAAGCATGACCAATCATTGTATCCATGTACGGTTTCCAATTGGGAGACAGTTGTGTGATTCTAGAGAAGAATTAGAAGCTGTTCACCAAATTGAAAAAACACACCATGTTCATGTATCATGCAAGTCATAATGTGTTGTCTCAATACAAACCACCTGACTACTGTTGTTCTTCACAGGAATTTTGCCCAGAGCACCTGGGCATTTTCAGAAACAGCACTATTCAGCAAGTTATCAATGAAGTGCTGTTCAAACACAAATTAGACAAAGGTGTCAAATGGGCTAAATACTTCAAACCATTCCCCATGGTAGCCTACATGCTAGCACTTACTGGAGTAAGTCTTTTTGTACATTCCTGCATCAACATCTCATACCAAAATTTTAGTTTGAGTGTGCTATCAATGAGTGGAAAACTGGTGAAGAGAGGTTGACCGACCTAGACTGCTATAGGTCTTCAGATAGGAAACTAGCAGGTCAGTAACACAAAGAAAGACAGTAAAGGAACGATTGGTTTGTCCCAGGGAAATTGCAGGTAGAGAATCAAGGGAATGCAACTGCAGGGCTTACAGGACTCCTTGGTAGTCGATCTAGAAGAGCTCCTAATGCTTCAGACATGGCTGATAAGCATGGGACTTGATTCTTCTAGAATCAAGGAAGAAAGAGAAGAGAAAAGAGATTCAGATACAACTGGATTGATAAGGACTGAAGAATCCCACTCTGAGTGAGTGATAGATGATTGATTTCATGTCCAGCACTGTGTGCAAAACACAACTTTTATAGTCTGGGCACACCCAAGACTCTAAATAAGCATAAAAAAGGAACATCTGACACGAATCTGGTAATTGGATCACAATACTGAGCGTCCAGTACATAGTGTCCGGTACACTATAGATATAGTAGGAATCCATTTGGTAGATGGATCAGATTGAAAAGAAACAGATACAAGGAAACAGGTACATACAAGTAGGGTGGACTGGAACCAGATGGACACAGATGCTTGATGATTCGACAACAATCTAGTGAAAGTCAAATAGACATAGAATGACTGGATATGGATCTAAGGAGCAACCGCTCCTTACATCCGAGGAGGACTTTAGTGACTGACTGTCCCCAGATAGTCATGTGATCATGGGGAGCAGAGTTTGAATGAGAGACAAGTCACGTCACACTCAGACATGACTTGCCACAACAACAACCCCAACATGTCCACCATTGCCAACATCCTCACATTCACGTGAGTCGAGAAGATGGACAGACTGAAGGAGGTGGCAGTCAAGGGGCTGCAGTCTGCTGATGAGTGGGTCTGTGATGTTGTGAAGGCGATGCCGGATGACAAGGAGGAGCTGCATGAGGAGCAGGAGATGTGGGTGAGAAAATGAATGTTGCCCTGGTGAGTAATGTGACACATGTCATGATTTTATGTGCACTAATATGTTTTATAGGAATGACTCAAGACTTGCCTCCAGGAGGTGCATGAACATGGGGCCAAGGCCCGCATCAGCAATGCTACAGTTGCCACCATGGAGGAGGTGGGTCTGATGGCAGAACAATGGAAGGCAGCAGCGGTGGAGCAAAAATGGGTAGAGGAAGAATGGGTGGCCAAGGCAAAGGTGACACAGGAGAAGGCAGAGGCAATGACGATGACAACAACAACAACAACAGATCTGATGGGGCCAGCGGCAGAGGAAACAGAGCCAGGAACAAAGGTGGATAAGCTGAGCAGGCAGGACAAGACGGCTGAGGGAGAAGTGGCATGGCCATGCACAGTTGTGATACCATGACCCAAGGTGAGTGTATGACCTGCCCAGACTAAAATGAAACTGACCCTGTATGGTGTAAATGGACACCAATGACAAATGAGGATGAGGGGAGCAAGCCCCAGAAGACAAAGAAGAGGACGACCAATGAGATGGAGAGAGTGTGGCACCTGATGCCATGCTCCCACTGCATGCGATCCAGTGCTGCCTGCACTGGACCAGAAGGACAGACTTGCACATGGTGCAAGAAGTTGAAGGCCAAATGCGAGAAATTGTCAGGTCAAGGGAAGAGGAAGGCAGAAGTGGAGGAGAAGACAGTGGTGCCCACAGATAGGAAGGGCAAGGCACCAGGTGAGTGTAATGGATCAACTGTGTGTGATACAGAGCTAATGATCTGTTAGAACAGACCAAGCATCAGAAAATGAAGCCAGTCTGGCTCAAGCACGAAGACAAGGACAAAGAAGACGAAGACAACCGACCTGGACCAAGCAGGCTGATGAAACTGGGTAACACAAGCTGAAGGGAGATGGTGGCCTACATAGACAAGCACTTGGAGGTGCGTCTGCTGACTTCGCAGGCACGTCTGAAGGAGATCAAGGTGGAGGTGGTGGAGATGGGAGCTGAGGTCACTGAACAGGCAAAGGAACTGTGGCAGATCCAATGGCTGGCAGAAGATCCGGGCTGCTTTTAGCATAGTTTAGTTTTTCTTTCTTCCCTCCTGTTCCTAAGTTATGTACAAGTATAAATGTTCTTGAATCCACGTTCATATCTGTGTGAATCTGATCTAGTCCCTAAGTAAGAGAGAATGAAATGTAAGTAAAAGTGTAATGAAACAGATCTGAAACAAGTTTGAATGACACTGGATTGCAATCGTCCGCTCGACTTGTCTTTGTTGATCAACTTTCACATCTATGCCTACATGGATGGACCGGATGGTAAGTTTCTGTACTGGATTGAGTCTGGATTGAAATGGCAAACGAGCACTTTTGAGTGATGTGTGCATTAGAAAGAAATTAGCTAGTTAGAGTGTGAATCAAGGAGGACTTTAGAATGAAACAAGACGATATTTGCTATAGTAAGAGACAGTTGTTTTCATATTTTTGTCATTTTTGTGTAGTCTGTTGATATTTTGTATGTTTTAGTATCATAAGGATGCAGTTTTTCTTTTTGATATGAGAGAGGTCACCGGATCAAAAACTGGGGTGGAACAGAGATCACCGGATGAAACCCAGGGTAGAAATGAGTACGACAGTATTATTGATGGAGATGGATGAGCAGCAGATGGTCAGTACAATGGAATAGAATCTTGACAAAAGGTGGCAGATTGAAGATAGATAACAGTGGTATGAAAGCAATTGTTTTATTGAATAATGAATAAGTGTCTTCTTCGTTGAATCTTTCTTCCTGTATGCCTACTGAGTGACCACTTTCATGACCAGAAACTGCAAAAAGAAAGGATTGAATCCCTATCTGGTTGAGGGAATCTGGATCCGTGAGTGGATCACTATTAAACAGAAGGACTGTTAAGTCCTTTCCTCTCTGCAAGGAAGTCTTATCGATGACCTCCTGGGCATTGTGCTGCAGGAGGGGAGAAAAAGAAAAAGAAAAAGAGGAAAGAACTTGATATGGGTGAGGAGAGTCTGGAACATCATCGAGGACAACCAGGTGATGGAACAAGAACATGGATGCTTGGATCAATGGCAGAACTGAGACATGAATGGGCAGAAGCAGGGGCAGATCAAAAGAAACAGATGGTGGAACAAAAGAAATTGGTGGCAGGTCAGGATGAACCAGCAGCAGATGAGAATGAAGCTGCAATGAAGGGCCAGTATGGTACGACAGAAGTGGGGGTGTGGTCGATGGTGCATGAGCACAGAAGGCAACAGCCACTGGATCAACATATGGGACCAAAGGAAGGTCCGTCATAGGGTCAGATAAAGAGGGAGACAGCAATTTGAAAGAGGAAGCTTTGGTGAAAATTGAAGAATTGACAGCCAAGATGGCATTATCATTGATGGGTGCAGCAGAAGGCAAACACAATGTAAAGGACAGAGACAAAGTAATAGGAATGAACTCAGAATCTATGAGATCCTGAGCAGCAGACGGGATAGACAGCATAGCATGAATGCAGTCCAGACCTGCGTGAACCAGATCGATGGATGAGACAGATGCAGGTCTGAGTGCCTGCAACAATGGCATAGAAATGAGTAATGAATGAGCCACAACAGGCTCAGGATGAGGTGCACAAAAAGAAAGTATAAACATAGTGGCGGCCAATGTATCTGCTACCAGATATGAACCATCCGGGTGGATGTCAGATCGGATGATAGCTAACCAGTCATGGACCAGGTCATGGACCTCAAGCAGTAGCCCTCTCTCAAAGAGGCATTCACAGTCTGCTTGTGATATCCTGTGAAGTGAAATTAGCAGTGACGACATCTTTAAGAATTGGTGATGATATGATCTGAGGTCATCAAGACCTCAGAGCAGCTTTGATTGGGATGCATCTACAAAAGTTAGCAAGTCGTCTTTGAAATAACAACTACTGGATTCACAACCAGGATAAAGCAGGATGAGGGCCACTGTGAATGCAGACCAGTCTGGTGTAGCGCTATCCACCTTGGGGAGAGTTTCCCAAAGCTCTGCCTTGTCGAGGGGCACGTATGTAGTATAGTGCACACTCAATCCTTTGTCAGTCACTGAGACCTTTCTGTGTGCAGAAATCATCAATATCTTCAAGAAAACATAAAAGTGTGACAGGTAGCCTGTCGAATGAAGGTGCAGTTGGTGTACCACACATGGTCAATCCATGATGAAAAAGGTTGAACATAATAAAACCAGATCTGGATCAAGGAGACCGGATCAGATCAGATGAGGGCGGATGGAATGTAAGTAAGGCAATGAAGCAGAAATGGTAGTCAAAAGGGATGATCAAAGGTTAATCGATGATGGATGGCAGAAAGTTACGTGAAATAAAGGCACAAAGAGCCTGAAACATGGAGAGGAAAGTACCAGATGACAGGAATGATGTCTGGTGCAGTCAGACTGGAGTTGAGCAGTCAAACTGACAGTGAATTGACAGTTGCAAAAGTTGAATGTATTGAAGCTGTCACTGATCAGTTGCTAGGATGAGAAAAAGAATTTGAGGGTCGGATGGGCCTGAAGCTCCCTTGAAGCTCTTCTGAATGCCCCTTGCAGTGGGCTCCAGATGAAGAGAGGTTGACCGACCTAGACTGCTATAGGTCTCCAGATAGGAAACTAGCAGGTCAGTAATACAAAGAAAGAAAGTAAAGGAACAATTGGTTCATCCCAGGGGAATTGCAGGTAGAGAATCAAGGGAATGCAAATACAGGGCTTACAAGACTCCTTGGTAGTGGATCTAGAAGAGCTCCTAATGCTTCAGACATGGCTGATGAGCACAGGACTTGATTCTTCTAGAATCAAGAGAGAAAGAGAAGAGAAAAGAGATCCAGATACAACTGGATTGATGAGGACTGAAGACTCCCACTCTGAGTGAGTGATAGATGATTGATTTCATGTCCAGCGCTGTGTGCGAAACACAACTTTTATAGTCTGGGCACACCTGAGACTCTAAATAAGCATAAAGAAGGAACATCCAATGTGAATCCGGTAACCAGATCACAATACTGAGCGTCCAGTATGTAGTGTCCAGTACATAGCATCCGGTACACTATAGATATAGTAGGAATCCATCCAGTAGACAGATCAGATTGAAAAGAAATGGATACAAGGAAATGGGTATATACAAGTAGGGTGGACCAGAACCAGATGGACATGGATAGACATGGATGCTTGATGACTCAACAATGACCTAGTGAAAGTCAAATAGCCATAGAATGACTGGATACAGACCTAAGGAGCAATGGCTCCTTACACCAGGTCATTCAAAAAGCTTATGTTCAAAGAGGATCACTACTCAGCATGCTTCAACACACACCCAGAAACCATGCAGTACTTTGAGGAGCAAACTTGAAAGATAGGTGCTATATACAGGTGCTATGTTAAATTGCTAATTGGTTGTAGAATATACACAGGAGTTCCTTTCACGAATTTAGTGAAGAGGCCATCTATCTCACCTAACATCATCCAAGGGGCCATTGATGAATTTGCACAGGCTGATGAAGAAGAGGGTGAGGAAGTTGAGGTTGAGACTGAGGTTGACATTGAGTTCAAGGATGATTGGATCACAGATGAGGATGTGGATGAGGTGGATGGCAGGGATTCCAACATTCCAGAGGAACTAGAGGATGTCGATGAGGATGATATGTATGTATTAGCTGTGTCGAAATGCTTTGTAATCGTCTGACTTGTTTTTCCGAACTTATCTGTGGGCAATGACACTCTGAATGCATATTGGACACATCTTAACCCACCAATGAAAGTTTGGAATCCTCAACCCTATTGCCACTCACTTCCCATACCCTGTTTTCATGACTGTTTGTCTCATCAAAGTGTATCGGTGACTTGCCAGGTCTGTGACCATTTCTTCAAGAACAAATTTTATGCTAGTGCTTATCAGATGATGCTCAAAAACTTGAAGGCCACCAAGCATAGCAACACCGAAGGTTCAAGTGGATGGTCAAGATGAATTGGTGGAATAGTATCTGGAGATGAAAAACATGCCATCATGTGTGAGACTCCCTCTTGTCCTCATGTTCACTCTTCTGGCCTTTTGACCTCCAGTGCAGCTGGATACTATTGCAGTCAATTGAAAATTCAGTCACAAATTGGGTGTTGTTGACTGTGAGTTAGTTGAGATTCTCAAAGGCCACATGCATTGATGGATGACAAACATGTCAATGCAGCGGTGTTGGATTGTACATTGAGTTGGTGTGTTTCTTCGCATTCATCATGTCCTGTCCACTCACCACCCTCGCCTGAGAGAACAACAATGCCAGCATTCCTTTCTTCTACTGATGCATCATTATGACCCACCCTTTAAAGAGATGCAAAGATCCCTTTATCTCGTCCTCTGAGGTAGTGGATGGTCCTATCAGTCAATGGACTGATAGGGAGAGGAAAGGTTATGGACCTTGGTGGAAGAACTCACCAAGGGTTGATGGAGTATCGCAAGGTAGAGGGTCTTTAAGGTAAGACAGAAGGAGGGGACTCAACTTGACTGTCTGAGTTGGATAAGATTCTAACTGGAGAGCAACCATGAGGGAGCTCTCCCTAAATACTTTACAGGACTGTTTGTACCTGTGTATATCTCTATCATATAT
>JBBPTO010002397.1:0-10935 GCA_038094155.1 Pulveroboletus cf. aberrans
GCGCAATATCATCTATCTATCATCTGTCTATCTTCAAGTTCAGTTCTTCGTCATCTTCAGTGATCCAGCCATGTCTGTGATCATCTCTTCATCCTTCTGTCCTGGTCTGTGAAGAATCAAGTTCTGTGCTTGTCAGCCGTGTCTGAAGCATAGGAGCTCTTCCTGATCATCATCCATTTTACCTCCTGTAAGTCCTGTGGCTCTCTTCTGTGGAGCTCTACCCTATGAATTTCCCCTGGGATGAACCAATCATCCCTTCATTTTCTTTCCTTGTGTTGCTGACCTGCTAGTTTCCTGTCCAGAGACCCATAGCAGTCTAGGTCTTTCAACATCTCTTCAACGGTAGTTTCCTGTCCTCATATCTGGCATATCTGGCATATCCTGTATGATCTGGTTCTCATATTCAATCTGATCCATCCTCGTCCATCACCCGTTGGTAAGTCAAACCTTCACTTTACTACACCAGACACTTTTGTTTGTACATGCAGTCAATCCATTTCTGCCAACCTGGTCACCAGACACATTGATCCAACAATCCAGTTTTCAATCTGGTCACTCTCTTTACATGTATTTAGAGTCTCAGGTGTGCCCAGACTATAAAAGTTGTGTTTCACATGGGGCACAATATCATCTTTCAATCATTTGTCTATCTTCCATTCATCTTGAGTTCAGTTCATCATCATCATCAGTAATCCAGCCATGTATTAAGGGCCAACAAAGGGGCTAGGACTTTGTGGGTCGACTCAAATGGCTAGGACTGGAGTCCACTGTGAGTAACCGAGTATATTTCGATGTGGAGAACATATGTACTGACCTGGAGTCCACTGTGAGTAACCAAAGAGGCAAAACAGCGGACTCCAGAGTGTAAGAGTACATCGACCAAACAATAGAAAACAACTATAAGCCACAATGCGAAGACAACACTACAAGTGTTCCTTCTGCTTGTGTAGAGATACAACAACATCATAGAACGTCGGGGAAAGTTGGTATATGGGTAAAGTGACCATGGGGAATCGCATGGAATAAGTTTGGGAGCGATAGCAGAAGTGGATCGCTAGCAAATTGAGTAAAACTGATGCGAGAGCGAAATCACCAACTATAACAGGGGATGAGTTGGACCCACAGAACGAGCATGGCATATTAGGCGCACAGGAGGGTAATAGAGGCATCAGAACGTGGGAGATGATTGAATTCCTCGGTTTGGAATGCTGCCTTTATCTTAGCTTTGTCTAGGTTGGTCAGAAGCGACAGATATGATGTGAAATGGGAGTAGTGCGATTGAAGAGCTCAAATTAGCACCATGAACACCAACTTTCCCTGACGTTCTATCATGTTGTTGTGTCTCTACACAAGCAGAAGCAACACTTGTAGTGTTCTCTTCACATTGTGGCTTATAGTTGTTTTCTATTATTTAATCGATGTACTCTTACACTCTGGAGTCCACTGTTTTGCCTCTTTGGTTACTCACAGTGGACTCCAGGTCAGTACATATGTTCTAGTCATTTGAGTCGACCACAAAGTCCTAGCCCCTTTGTTGGCCTTTAATAGTTCCAGCCTTCTGTTGAACATACAAGTTCTTTAGAGAGCAGTCTCAGAGGGCCTTGCTAGGATTGTTCTGAAGCTTTCTGATATTCTGTTTGATGTCCCAGGCATCTCTCTCAGTTCCAGCAGTTCTAGGCCAAGCCTCCTTGCCATCAACTGATCTCCAGATGCCTTTTTTCTCGCTTCAAGTGATATGAATTTGTGCCAGTGAGGAGCTGAATGCCATGTGAATGTGATTCAGTCACCATAGGGGCTACAATAGGAGGTAGGAATAGGAGCTAAAGACACAACAATCAAGCGAATTGTATGAGGCCAAGTTGCTTTCCAGAGCTATAGCAAGCGTTTCTCTCAATGAATGAACACTAGAATTGAGCCAGGTAGGAATCTGAGGATGGAAAATCAATTGGTGGGGTCGATGAGGTGTGGATTATTAAAGGCCAACAAAGGGGCTAGGACTTGGTGGGTCGACTCAAATGACTAGGACTGGAGTCCACTGTGAGTAACCAAAGAGGCAAAACAGCGGACTCCAGACCGTAAGAGTACATCAACCAAATAATAGAAAACAACTATAAGCCACAATGCGAAGACAACACTACAAGTGTTGCTTCTGCTTGTGTAGAGACACAACAACATCATAGAACGTCAGGGAAAGTTGGTATATCAGTAAAGTGACCATGGGGAATAGGTTTGGGAGTGATAGGAGAAGAGGATCACTAGCAAATTGAGTAAAACTGATATTAGAGCAAAATCACCAACTATAACACTCCCCCCTGATTGTGCCTCTCTCCAATCTCTCAACTGACCATTGCTTGACCCAATCCCAACAACTGACAGAAATGCTGTACCTTGACTCGAGGCAGTGCCTTGGTCAGGAGATCAGCTGCCATGTCAGATATCACCCTTATCTACCACATCTCGAAGCCGGAATCACTTCAAATCCAAGTGCTTCATGCGTCCATGATGCTCTGGATGTTTCGCCACTTGGATGGCGGACTGGTTGTCCATGAATAGGACAGATGGGGAAGACGAAGTAAAGCCCAACTCGTCAAGAAGCTGCCTCAACCAGATGATTTCCTTTCCCGCTTCGCAAGCAGCGATGTATTCTGACTGTGTAGTCGATAAAGCGACCACAGACTGTCGCTTCGACATCCAAGATACAACTCCAGTGCCGATTTTGACAATGTAGGCGCCAGTCGAGCGACCAGTATCCTTGCAACCACCATGGTTAGCGTCCGAGAATGTGGTGAACAGCTGAGAAGACGAAGGATCAGGGGAATAGGTGATACCATAGTTCGAAGTACCCTGGATATAGCGCTTTAAAGAGATGTTTGACCGCATTCCAATGGGTGACACCAGGATCCGATGTGAAGGAAGCGAGCTGACCGACTACATAGGCTATGTCAGGTCAAGTGGTGCAGGAGAGAGGTACTGAAGGGAACCAATGGCACCCCCATAGTCAACAGAACGCATGAATGTGCGATCCTCTGAGGTTTTGGGTGTCTGATCGCAAGATAAGCATAAACCTGGGTCCATAGGAGTGCTAACAGGCTTAGAGTCTGCCATTCCGAAGCGAGAGAGCATGTAAGCACAATAATGTTGCTGGGAGAGTCGAATGGAACGTTGGGAATGGTCCCTATTGATTTTGATACCCAATATATCCGTGGTAGGTCCCAAATTTCGAACTTTGAAGTGCTTTTCGAGTTCCTTTAACATGTCTTTCATCGCTGTTAGGGACTTTGATACAAAGGTCATGTTGTCCACAAAGACAGGCAGGATGATGCGAAGGCCACCTCGAGTATAGATATAGACAGCTGCGTCAGAGTAGGTCTGTTTGAATCCGATCGACTCGAGAACAGTTCGCATCTTGCGATTCCACCGATTTCCACCTTGTTTGGTTCCATAGACAGCCTTGTTCAGCTTGCAAACCATTTCCTTGGGGTCTCCTTCTGCGAAACCTGCAGGTTGCTCCATATAAACCTCACAATCTATCTCTCCATTGAGGTAGGAATGCGAGATGTTGACAGACCATAGATGAAGATCATGAATTGCAGCGAGAGCGAGAATGATGCGAAGGGTGGGCAAGCGTACAGTTGGAGGAAAGACTTCGAGATATTCGAAGTCTGGACGCTGGTTGAATCCTTGAGCTACAAGGCTTCCCTTATAGCGCTCAAAGGATCCGTCAGCATGGTATTTCTTCGCAAAGATCGATCTGGGGGTCTAGGTACGAGAGTCTAAGTGCCATTGCTCTTATGTGCAGCGAGTTCCTCTAGGGCAGCTTGTTGCCTTTTGTCAGCGTCATCTCGATGCATGGCATCAGCATATGATCTAGGGAGTGATGGTAAAGCAGCTTTGGCGGATAGCGAAGTGTGGTAAGCATCCTCATCTTCCTCATCAGAGTCTGCAGTTGGACTTAGGTTCCACCACTGTCGAGGAGGGTTTCTGGCTCGGTCTGGCAGCCTTGCACCAATTCCAATCGGGCTATCTGTAGCTGGAGCGACTTCAGAAGGTGGAGGAGAAGGTGGTGGTGGAGTAGGAATTTGATGAGGAACAACAGGAATGGGGAGTGGAGGCACAGCATGGAGAGGCTTCTCGGCTTCATCATCTCCCCAAGAAGCCGGTGCTTGTGGCATCTCTGAAACTGTAGAGTCATCGAGATCCTCATACAGGACAGGAGGCACATAGGGAGTCGAAGTCGAAGTAACTGGAGGGTGGATGGATGGGTGAGAAGGACATTGCTTAGAGGCAAGGAAATAGCGCTCATCGAAATCAGCTCGCTCTGAAATGATGGTGCGCTTCGTGGTAGGATTATAGAACTTCCAGCCCTTATATCCCTGCAGGTATCTAATGAAGACGCATTTTTCATAATGAGACCCCAATGCGTCTCGCTTGTCCTTCTGCACATGGACATAGGCCGTACATCCCCAAACCCGGAGATGTGAGATGTGAAACATCCAGTTTTCGCCCATTCCAAGGTGTATTGTCGTCCAAAGCAGTGGTTGGGCATCTGTTCCAGACATGGACCAAGGCAGCAAGAGCTTCGCCCCAGAATGCTCTAGGAAGACCAGACTCGTCCAGCATGGCAGTAAGACGCTCCGAAATGACACAATTTGCACGTTCAGCAACCCTGTTTTGCTGTGGATGCGCCCTGACAGTGTGTTGCCTTTCCATGCCACACTGTGTAGTGAACTGAAGCATGGAGTTGCTCATGCACTCGCCTCCCTTATCATCCCGCACTTGCGCTCAGTCTGGTTCTCAGTATACGCCTTGAACTGCGTGAAAGCATGGAAAACGTCCGATTTGGCTCTGATGGGCAGAATGAAGCGATATCTGGAATAATAGTTGATAAATGTGACCCAATAGCGACCGACAACCACTGGAAGCGATATCTGGAATAATAGTTGATAAATGTGACCCAATAGTGACAACCACTGATTCATGTACATCAGTGTGGACGAGTTCGAGTGGGCAGGACGCGCGATGTTTGGAGGTAGGGAAGGGATTTGCATGCATTTTACCCTGCATGTTTCAGAGACAGGATCAGGCGGTGTCCTGACTTCCAGCTTCAGCCCAGTGACCATATTGCGATCAATGAGTGATTTCACACCATCCAAAGAGTGATGTGCCAACCTGCGATGCCACAAGCTGAGGTCGAGTGGTACAGTGGAAGCAGGATGTGCGAACTGTGTAATAGCCTCAGTCATCTCATCTAGATAGGCAGCATGGTTGTCTCAGATGCTGGCAACAAATAAGGGGATGCCAACAGGTCGACAGAAGGTTATATGAGTGGAATTGATACTGACAACGAAGCCAGAGTGACGAGTGAGATACAGGACTGAGTCCTAGGAGATTATTTCTGAGGTCTGGAACATGCAATACTCGAGTAAACTCGACCGGATGGAAAACCACAGATCCAACACCAGCAGAGTAGACCACAGTGTTGTTTGCCAATTTGATGGCTACGCGTTTTGGGGTATAATTGCGCAACCAGTAGGAATGGAAGTGGAGACGGTGTGGAGGAGCTGGAAGGGGTGGATGTCGCACTCTGAGCTTTGATTCCCTTATCTCCTTTGCCTTTGTTCGACTTATACCTCGCTTTGGCACATTGCAAGGCGAAACACCTGCATTGGCAATGCCCAGTCTTGTCACAAAAAGAGCATGGCATATTTGCGACACAGGAGCGGTTTGCACTCGAGACAGAGAGCAGGGAGTCGGTGGAGTGGGGAATAGAGGCATCAGGGCGTGGGCAACGATTGAGTTCCTCAGTTTGGAATGCAGCCTTTATCTTAGCTTTGTCTAGGTTGGTGAGAAGCGCCAGAGAGGATGTGAAATGGGAGTAGTCTGATTCAAGAGCTCGAATGAGTGCCATACTGGTGAGTTCATCATCCAGAGTGGTCAAATCAAAGCTGGGAGGACAAAGCTCTTGAATTTTAGACATTCCCTGCTCGATTTGAGCAGTGAGGGCAGTCAGGGACTCATCGGAGCATTTCCTGATGCTAAAGAACTCATCATAGGCGACAAAGCGAGTTCCAGCTTTCTGTTGGACATACAAGTCCTTCAGAGCAGTCCAGGCCTTGTTTGGATCGTCCTGAAGCTTCCTGATATGGATTTGCTGGTCAGGAGCGAGGTTCAGCATCAGTTCACCAGTGGCCTTGTCCTGTTTGATGTCCCAGGTATCTCTATCAGTTCCAGCAGCGCTAGGCCAGGCCTCCTTGCCATCAACCAATCTCCAGAGACCTTTGGAGCGTAACAGAGCCTTCATTTGCCTACTCCAAGTGGTATAATTTGTGCCAGTGAGGGGCTGGATGCGATGTGAATTAAGGAAGTCGACAGCGAGGAGTGATGAGATCGACAACGGATCGTTCGCAAATGTGATAGATGGGTAGAGCGACTCCAGAGGATGCGATTTTGTTATGGGAAAGTCGTAGGTTGAGATGGAAGCTGAGGAGATAATGGACGATGTTTGAAAGAGGGTTTCCACCAGGAAGAGGTCGATGTAGCTCCACAGTGCGGAGGGAAATCCAGTTGAATGTGGGTGTGTACCACCAGAGCAATTGGACATGCAGAACAAGATGAAGACAACAATCGAGCAAATTATTAAAGGCCAACAAAGGGGCTAGGACTTTGTGGGTCCACTCAAATGACTGGGACTGGAGTCCACTGTGAGTAACCGAGTATATTTCGATGTGGAGAACATATGTACTGACCTGGAGTCCACTGTGAGTAACCAAAGAGGCAAAACAGCGGACTCCAGAGTGTAAGAGTACATCGACCAAATAATAGAAAACAACTATAATCCACAATGCGAAGACAACACTACAAGTGTTGCTTCTGCTTGTGTAGAAGAGACACAACAACATGATAGAACGTCGGGGAAAGTTGGTAAATGGGTAAAGTGACCATGGGAAATCGCATGGGATAAGTTTGGGAGTGATAGGAGAAGTGGATCACAAGCAAATTTAGTAAAACTGATGTGAGAGCGAAATCACCAACTATAACATGGATGTGTGCTGATGGTGTGTGATAAGGCCTAGAGCGCGGGGCTCATAACCTATCAATGACCAACAAAAGGACTAGCACTTGATTGATTGACTCAAAGCACTAGGACTAGAGTCCACTGTAAGCATCCAGGAGGCAAAATACAGACTCCAGAGTGTGCATGTATATTGATCAAACAATAGAAAACAAGTAAGCCACTATGTGAAGACAATACTACAAGAATAGATGCCCAACTGCTGCTTTGGATGATGCTATACCTTATGAACTGTGGAATGGGTGAAAACCAGATGTTTCACACCTCTGATGTTCATGTGTAGAAGGACAAGTGAGAGGCATTGGGGCCTCACTATGAAAAATGCGTCTTCATTGGATGCCCACAGGGATATAAGGGTTGGAAGTTCTGCAATCCCATCACCAAGCGCACCATCATTTCAGAGCAAGCTGATTTCCATGAGCGCTATTTCCTTGCCTCTGAGCAATGTCCTTCTCATTCTTTGATTTACCCTCCAGTTACTACAACTTCAACTCCAGATGATCCCTATGTTCCTCCTATCCTGGGGGGGATAATGAAGCTGAGAACTCTGTCCATGCTGTGCCTCCACCGCTCCCTGTTCCTGTTGTTCCGCCTCGAATTCCTACTCCACCACCTTCTCCTCCACCTCCTGATGTCATTCCAGCGCTAGATAGCCTGATTGGCGTTGGTGCAAAGCTAGTTACTACCGGTAAACCGAAGCCAGAAATCCTCCTTGATAGTGGTGGAAGCTAAGTCCAGCTGCAGACTCTAATGAGAAAAGATGAGGATGCTTACCATACTTTGTTTGCTATCCACCAAAGCTGCTTTACCATCACTTCCTAGATCATATGCTGATGCCATGCATTGAGATGATGCTGACAAATGGCAACAAGCTGCCCTTGATTAACTGGCTGCACATAAGCACATGCCTATCTCAATGGAGAGATAGATTGTGAGGTTTATATGGAGCAACCTGCAGGTTTCACAGAAGGTGATCCGAAGGAAGTGGTTTGCAAGCTGAACAAGGTTGTCTATGGAACAAAGCAAGGTGGAAATCATTGGAATCACAAAATGCGAACTGTTCTTGAGTCGATGGGATTCAAACAGACCTACTCTGATGCAGCAGTCTATATCTATACTTGAGGTGACCTTCATATCATCCTGCCTGTCTTTGTGGGTAACATGACCTTTGTATCAAAATCCCTAGCAGCAATCAAGGAGATGTTGAAGAAACTCGAGAAGCATTTCAAAGTGCGTGATTTGGGACCTACCACCGAGATATTGAATATCAAAATCAATTGGGATCATTTCAAACATTCCATTCGAATCTCCCAGCAACATTATCGTGCTGACATGCTCTCTCACTTCAGAATGCAGACTCAAAGCCTGTTAGCACCCCTATGAACACAGGTCTATGCCTATCTTGCGATCAGTTACCTGCTCTGTTGACTATGGGGGTGCCATTGCTTCCCTTCAGTACCCCTCCTGCACCACTTGACCTGACATAGCCTATACAGTTAGTCAGTCAGCTCGCTTCATTCATGTCAGATCCTGGTGTCACTCATTGGAATGCACTCAAGAATCTCTTTTGCTACATTCAGGGAACTTCTAACTATGGTATCACATATTCCCCTGACCCTTCCAAAGGTCTTCTGAGCTGTTCACCACATTCTTGGATGCTAACCATGGCAGTTGCAAGAATACTGGTCACTCGACTGGCATGTATGTTGTCAAATTCAGCACTGGAGTCAAATACTAAGGCAGAATACATTGCTGCTTGCAAAGCTGGAAAGGAAATCATCTGATTGAGGCAGCTTCTCAGCGAGTTGGGCTTCACCTCATCTTCTCCTTCTGTTCTATACATGGACAATTAGTCTGCCATTCAGGTGGCAAAACATCCAGAGCATCATGGATGCATGAAGCACTTGGATTTGCAGTGGTTCTGGCTTCGAGATGTGGTGGACAAGGATGACATCTCGCCAGCATTCATGCCTACCACTGACATGGCAGCTGATCTCCTGACCAAGGCGCTGCCTCGAGTTAAGGTGCAGCATTTCTGTCAGTTGTTGGAATTGGGTCCAAGCAATGGTCAGTTGAGAGATTGGAGAGAGGCACAATCAGGGGGGAGTGTTATAGTTGGTGATTTTGCTCTAATATCAGTTTTACTCAATTTGCTGGTGATCCTCTTTTCCTATCGCTCCCAAACCTATTCCCCATGGTTACTTTATTGATATACCAACTTTCCCCAATCATGTTGTGGTGTTGCTACACAAGCAAAAGCAACACTTGTAGTGTTGTCTTCACATTGTGGCTTATAGTTGTTTCCTATTATTTGGTCAATGTACACTTACATTCTGGAGTCTGCTGTTTTTGCCTCTTTGGTTACTCACAGTGGACTCCAGGTCAGTACATATGTTCTCTACATTAAAATATACTTGGTTACTCACAGTGGACTCCAGTCCCAGCTTTCTGAGTCGACCCACCAACACCTAGCCCCTTTGTTGGCCTCTAATATCAATCATGTCATTTCGGAGCATCTTTCTGCCATGCTGGACGAATCTGGTCTTGCTATGGCCTTCTGGGGAGCTCTTGCTACCTTGTTTTCTATGTCTGGAATAGATGCCTGACTGCTCCATTGGACAATGCTGTGTCTTATGAACTTCAGAATGGGCGAAAACTGGATGTCTCACATCTCTGGGTTTGAGGATGCACTGCCTATGGCCATGTGCAGAAAGACAAGTGAGAGGCATTGGACCCTCACTATGAAAAATGCATGTCATCAAGGACAACAAAGAGGCTAGGACTTGGTGGATCAACTCAAAGGGATAGGACTGGAGTCCACTGTGAGTAACTGAGTATATTTCAATGTGGAGAACATAGTCCACTGTCACTAAACACAGAGACAAAACACCAGACTCTAGAGTGTAACTGTACATTGACCAAATAATAGGAAACAACTATAAGCTACAATGCAAAGACAACACTACAAGTGTTGCTTCTGCTTGTCTAATGATACCACAACATTATAGAACATTGGGGAAACTTGGTATATGCATAAAGTGACCATGAGGAATCCCATTGGATAAGTTTGGGATTGATAGGAGAAGAGGATATTGATATGAGAGAGAAATTACCAACTATAACAGTGTCTTCATTGGATACCCCCAGGGATATAAGGTTTGGAAGTTCTATAATCCTACCACAAAGCACACCATCATTTCAGAGCCTTCTCCTTCTGCTGCAAATGCACATATGCAGTGCATCCCCAAACTTGGAGGTGAGAGACATCAGGTTTGGGCCATGCCAAACTCATAAGGCATTGCATCTTCAACAGCAGCAGTAAGACAGATATCTGTTTCTGACATGCATCAAGGCAGTGAGGGCTTCACCACAGAAAGCTTGCGATAGGCCAGATTTGTCAAGCATGGCAGTGAGTTGCTGACATATAATGTGATTGGCACATTCAGCAATCCTGTTTTGCTGTGGACGTGCTCTGACAGGATGCTGGCAGTTGAAGCCACACTGGGTGGTGAAGTGGAGCATCAAGTTGCTCATGTACTTGCCTTCCTTTTCATCTCTTAGTACTTTCGACTTCTGTTTGGTCTGATTCTCCACATACACACCTTGAGGTATCAAAGACATTGGTTTACAGACTGGATCAGATAGTGTTTTAACTTTCAGTTTAAGGCCCAGTGACAAAATGTTTGTCCATGAGCAATTTCATCACACCATTCAGTGACAAATGTGCCAACCTGTAATGCTGAAGAGTTGGGTCTAGTGGCATTGTAGAAGCAGGGTGTGTAAACTGTGTGACAGCCTCATAGTTTCATCCAAAAAGGCAGCATTGTTATCTCAAATAGCAGCAATGAAAAGTGGAGTAACTG
>JBBPTO010002398.1:0-10931 GCA_038094155.1 Pulveroboletus cf. aberrans
CATTACCCGATCATTACCCATTTCTTTTGATTAAGTTCAAAATATTAAGTTTTCAAATAGTTGATAATGACAAGAGCAATAAATTATTTTGATAACAACAACACTCCTCTCATTATATTACCTTTTACGCAACCATAAAAATAAAAACTAATAAGTTATCAGTGAAATATAATTTAATCACGGATATTTAAAGGGACATACAATGTAATTTTACAGATATAATTTTGATGCATCCAAAATTTTGCTTGCCATATAAACTGCAACCCAATATTTAAAAGTTCGGGAAAATAAAATATATAAGTGCACTCAGAATGATTATGAACATATTTTATGTTATATTACATTTTCAAATGTATTTTAAGCCCTTCAAAATGTTGGAATTCCTGATGTGTAACAATCCAAGATCAATGGCTAACCCTATGCAGATGCCACTATGGGGTATCCAAAATGCCTCCAAGTTTGAAGAAACACCTGCACAACTTTTCTGCTTTCTCAAAGATATGGACCTCCTCAGAATTACCACCAGTATTAATGCAACTGACAAAATCAAGTATTCTATTCATTATGTGGATCTTGAAGAAGCTCAGCTTTACGAAATCATCAATAAGGTCAAGCAACCCAACTGGGACGAGTTTGTGGCTGCTGTGAAGGAGATGTACCTGGAATGTGAAGGTATCATCCAATACTACCATGCTGATTTACAATATCTCATACAGGAGTTCTGGGCTAAACAGATGATTGGCAAGTACATAAGGAAGTTCAGCAAGATCACCTTCTATTTGATATCCAAATGCAAGCTTTTTGACTCAGACCATGATGCCTACTTCCTCTATGGGTTCCCTTCTGATGTGGAAGAGAATGCCTGCAACTAGCTTGCAATTACAAAATCTGATGATCTTGATCCTGAAGACCCCTATTCAATGGAAGATATCCTCACAGCTGCTAAGTTTCTTCTTACTGGCTCTACCTTTTGTTTGACCATGCCAGAATTGTTTGGTGGACTCTCCATTCCTGCAACTGCCATTCCTGGTGCATTAGTGGCCCTGCAAACTCATGCCTATATGCTCATGTTGTGTTTCACAGAGATTAAAGTCAAGTATTCCACAACCACTAACTCCAGCAGGATGCAGGACCTATTCTGCAACAAGCTGGGTCAATTCTCTTGCAACTGTGAAGAAGCTCAGGAGTTTCTCTAGACTGGAAGGTGGATCTAAGGGCATAACAGCTGCCTGTACATGCTGGACAGGTTCTAAATTCCATGAATTCCCAGGTGCCTCAACATCAAAGGGTGTGTCAAATGTATTGAAACTGGGCATTCTGCTGCCATGGCACTGGCTGTTAATGTCATATGCAGTGCCCAACCTGTATCAGGTAGGGATGTATCACCACACATGGCTGCTAACTGGTTCTCAGTCACATGCCCAGAAGAACTCACAGACACTATCCTTGATATTAAATCCTCTGTGTTGCTCTTCACAGCTGACAACATTGAGTGAGTAGTACAAGATTTTGTTGAAGTTGCTGACTCCAAATTCCAGCCATACATCATCCAGGCATGGGCCAGTTTTCAAGCTGACAGGGCCAAGGATAGAAAAGTTGGAAAACAGGTTTGTTTTGACAGTGTTACAGTTTCTCCCTGGAGTGTGATGAAGAAACCTGATCTGAGAGCCACTAGTGTATCAAAAGAAATCAAAACCTCTGAAATTCAACAAATCTGCAAGTTGGTCTCACCTGCTTCAATTGCAAGCATCTCTTCTACCACTAATTCACCAAAGCTCAATCCAGAAAATGTTTTCATATCTGGTGTGTTTCCTTCTTGAAGCCCCAATGCTAACCTGCCTTCCTTCTTCCTGTTCTCTTTCTTTCTTACCCAATACAGGTACTTATTTCTGCTTGAAGACCAAACCACATCCAAGCAAGTCATGGGTTGGATCCTTGAGACCTCCATTTCTGTGCCTGTGAAAGACCTGTTCACAATTGCATCAAATTTCTGTCACCAATTTAAAGACACCACCATTAGAAAACAGATTTTGATCACCACTTCCAGTGTTGTCCATATCAATGAGCTTGCCAGAAGAAACCTGGGTCATGTTGAGTGGGGGTACAGTGACCAACTTCACTGGAATGAAGACAGACTCATTGTTGTACACCATAGTCTTCCTCTCTGCACACATGTGGCAAAGGTAGTTGGAGTCAACAGAATGCTGACATGCATTTTAGATTCCAGGTCAGAAGTTGTTACAATGCTCAAGTGCATATGAAAGGAACTTGGGTTACCTATCTTCTTCATTCACATCATGACCATAACATCCACCAACACTAACACTGACTCTACACTAGGTATGCTTGAAAACCTTCAACTTAGCTTTGACTCCAGTGAGGTCACCTTGCAAGTCCAAGTTGTGGCTTGGGCCAACTTCAGCCTTCTGTTCAGCCACCCTTTTCATTGCCTTATGAGTGCCACCACTGATAATTTCCCATATGGAGGGCAGAATATTACCCTTCGGGATCTGAATAGCATCAGCTCTCAACCTGACTGTGGTCTGAAGGATCTTCCCAGTGTCAGAAGGGGATTACCTGCACTAACCATCAAAGCATTGTTGAGTGGGGTTTTCAGTGAACCTCAATGAATTGAATTCAACCCAAGGAGAGATGTTCAAGAACCTACTTGCATTTTAATCTCACTCTGTTTCTTCTTTTATCTTACATTCTTTCAACTCATCTTCTCATGCAGTTCCTGCTTCAGATTACCTACCCTGAATACACAAGCCCTAATGGGGTGCCCACAGAAATTGTAAGTTATTCTTCCACTGCTCCCTTGTTTTACAATTATGTGTTATATACACATTCTACCCTCTTGTTGGACTTATCAACTGTCCTACAGTCACTCTATTTGTATGATATCACCTACCATAGATTAGCTTACAAACTGGTTGTGACAAAGGACTGCTTGGTATCTGCTCCAATGACAGGAGATTTGGATTCTCTGATATCTACCACTGGATCTGCTTCTTGAACTACCTGCCTTACCATTTTATCTTCTCAAATTTGTTCTCAGACAACATTTCACACAAGAGCATGCTGACAAGTTAGATCTTGCTCCTGCCAAATGGCTCCTTCCCAACAAACTCAAGCTTGTCTGCTGGTTGGTCTGCATCCATGAGAAGGCTTTCAACTGAGTCCCAACTGAGTGCTGTAAAACTCCTAAGAACTCGAAAGTGGAACTCCTAAGCTAATAAAAGGGGTGCGAGTGTAGTTCTTGACTCAGGGGATTGCAAAGAGAGAAACAAAAAGAGTGAGGGCGAATAGGAATGGCTCACTGATGTTCTGAGAGAGCTGGAAAATATGAGTTTGACTTCTCCCCATTTGGTAGAGTTAAGGAGTCGACTATGGGTTGATAGGAGTTGATAGAAATTGCATGACTTGACCGGAGTTGAAGGGAAATTGAACTCGAAGACTTAGGATGGACATGGATGGTAGTAATTCACTCTGGAACTAAGTTATAAGTACAAAATTTTAAGTCTGGGCATTTTCAAGACTGTAAATCAGAAAGAAAACATGAAGGAATGAATGTAGATATTAAATAACAGAATATATCGATTAGAAACACAACTTGACTCATGGATGAATTGTTTGGAGTGCAGAAACTAAGGTCTGGTCCTCTGGAGGTGGAAGTTACAACTTGAGAAGATAGCTTGTGACTGTTGGATCTTAGATAGACAGTGGAGGACTTCAGAGGAGCGCAAAGGATGTATGAATACTCAGAGAAAGTAGGATTATCACTGTAGAGACCTTTGGTCTCCTACAGTGTGGTCAACATGATGAATGGTATTTCTCACTGGTCAAGATTCCAACCATTTCTCACACCCCATGGATCCTGTGCGACATTCATGCAGCAAGAAGCCATTCAGATTATCAAGGACTGGATTGCATCTGATCTCTATGAATCATCCATGACAGGCTACCAATCTTGCTGTGTTCTGAAGCAGAACAAACAGAGTCTCTGCCTTGTTCATGACCTTCAATTACTCAACACCATCACAATCTGAGACACAACCATTTTCCCCTTTGTTAAGCATCTGGCAGAATCATTCACCAGATATGTGGTCTATTCTATGATGGATTTGTTTACTGGGTATGACCAGAGACCACTTCATGTTGAGTCTTGGAACATGACTATGTTCCTCACTCCTCTCAGACAACATCAGTTGACATTCCTTCCAATAGAGTATACTAATTCTGTTCAGGTCTATCAGGCAGACATGGCATTTATCCTTTAAGATGAGATATTACATTATACAATGTCTTTTATCAATGATCTCTTGATCAAATCATCAAAGACCCAGTACTGAAACACAGATGGCTCCTATGAGATCATCCTGAAGAACCCAGAAATTCATCATTTTTTTTGGGAGCATCTTGTCATTGTCAATCAGATACTAACCCATCTACAGGTTATTGACATGAATGTATCAGCCAATGTGTTTGTCTTTGCAGTCCCAGACATGACCATGTTAGGCACAAGTGTACATTCAAGGGTCAGATCTCACATGAGGCCAAGGTGGAAAAGATCCAGGACTGACTGGAATGCACAACCATGTTGGAATTGAGTTGGTTCCTCAGTATGTGTGGTGTCCTTCATATTTTCATTCACAACTATGCAGTCATTTCTTGGCTGTTGGTGGAGTTGACCCAGAAGGATGTCTCATCCATGTGAGGTGAGCTTCAGCAGGAGGCATTTCTTTGTCTGAAGAATGAGATATTGGAGTCCCCAGCACTCCATTCTCTAGATTATGAATCTGGGGGGAAGGTCATTCTAGCCATGGACATGTCCCAAACTGCAGTCAGGTTCATTTTGTTTCAAGTCAGAGAGAACAGAAAGTAGTATCTGAACTGCTTTGGGTCATTGGTACTGAATGAAACTAAGAGTTGGTACTTGCAAGTGAAGTTGGAGCTCTATAGACTGTTCTGAGCCCTTTGCACTGTCCATGCATTCATCTTTGGTGTTGCTAACTTCACAGTCAAAATGGATGCAAAATACATCAAAGGAATTATTAACAACCTGGATTTGCAACTGAATGTCATCATCAACCGCTGAATTGCAGGAATCCTTCTGTTCACCTTCAACCTTGTTCATATACCTACTGACAAGAATACTGGGGCTGATGGTCTGTCCCACCACCCACCCTTGGAATTCAAGCCTCCTGAAGACGATGATTATGAAGATTGGCTCAATGATACATATTTATTTGCTGTGACCTCTGAACAAATGCCCCTCCCCACAGTTTGTATATCCATCTCCTTACTGCTATCATGGAGTTTTTCTCAAGCCACCACCATTATCCATCTATGGGTTCTGCAAGACTACAATGGGCCATACATGATGAACCTGGATGTTCACCCAGTTTTCATTTCCTATTGTGCATTCACTGACTCTATTGTGCAGTCAGATCTCCACCCTGATGCAGAATCCAATCCCCTGTTTCCCCAGTTCACAAAGGCTAAGGCAAAAGATGCCTGACTTGATCTCATCTGCATCTTCCTTACCATCAAGACATGTTCACCTGATCTGTCCCCCTCATGACCAGTTTGTTTCACAAAGTTCATCTTAACACCATGCTAATGCCCAAGTTTAGCAGTTACTGCTACATCATTCAAGCCTGCTTTTCCATGACCTCATACCTGGAGTGGTGCAAGCTCCAGTCTAAGAACACCTCTGCCCTCACTTTCTTCATTTTTGAGGACATCCTCTGCTGGTAAAGTCCTGTTTCCAAACTTGTGACTGACAACAGCTCTGCTTTTATCCAGGCCTGTGACCTGCTTGCCAAACAGTACTGGATATTGCACATTCAGATCTACCCTTACAACTTTCAGGTGAATGGGATTGTGAAGAGACATCACTATAATGTGTGGGAGGCCATTATGAAAAGCTTCCTGAGGGACAATTTGTGCTGGTATTGATCTGTGCACACCATTTTCTGGGCAGAGTGTGTGACTACACAGAACTCAACCAGCCTGTCCCCATATTTCATGGCACATGGTGTGGAGCTGCTGTTTCCATTTGATCTTTCCAAAGCAACTTTCCTTCTTTCTCCTTCTGAAACCAATTCATTGAGGATTTGTGAAAACTGCCAGATGATGAAGACACATCTGACAAAGAGGATAATCCATCCCTGCAAGATGACCCATAACTGACAATAACATTTCATCATACTATACCTGAATATTGTCCATACTATAGATTTCATCTTCTCTGTTTTACCCTGGGTTTCATCTGGTGATCTTACTTTCATCCTGTTTCATCCTGGTTTTCAGCCAGTGTTACTGATCTGTTTCTCACAATATCATAGAAACAAAGAAATAAATCATCATAAAAAGTCAAAAGACAGTCAATACAGTCATCCACCAGCATTTGTGCCAGTGAATTTTCAAGGACCCATGTGCCACAACAATAGCAAATGTGATAGATCAGACATCATGAAGTCATTTGTTTGTGTCTAAAATATGTCCTAAAAATTTATGAGCCCCATCGCTGGGCAAGTACAGTCATAGCAGCAGTAGTTATGTTTTGTTTGTAATCGGTCTCACACCGCTGTTTGGGCCAGGGCAAAAAAGGTATATCAGCTTATCAATTATGTGATCCCTAATCTACCCAATATTTCTGCTGCTATCAGCACTCAGCACTCAACTGTGCTCCCACCGCTGTCACCATTGTTGCCATCAGACACGTTCCCATCCATTCCCTCGCCACTTTCATCTTCACTCCTGCCAGCACCTTCAGTCTTCCTCCATTTTGGCACCAGCTGAATTCCAGTCAACATAGGATGTTTCCATCGAGTGCATTGACTCTCTTGCTTAGCCAAATCCTGTTCTGCCTCCCAGATCATCACCTCCTGCTTGTGTTCGAGCCTCCAAGCCCTGTTTCTCTCTAGCCGCCCTTTTTCTGCTTCATTTCATGCCACTTCCACTTCAGCACATTGAGTTTTCTTCTTTCTATGCTCTTTTTTTTTTGCTAACCCTTCTTCTGCTGTCACCTTCTCATGGTTGACAACTCATTGATAAAACTCCTCGCCAGTCAAGTACTTCGGTAAGCCATCCCCCATCAACATTCCTTTCTTTTTCTTAGAAATTTTCTCCTTCTTGATTTGTGCTGCTAGCTGACTGTGCAATCGATTGCAATACAGCCCATTGAGCACATTTACTGCCTGTATGTTGACAACTTCACTTTTCAGAAGGTCTTCCTGAGAGAAAGATTCACATAGAATGTCCTGGTAAGCTTGCTCCACACTATTCTCTGGCTTGCAGTTTAGTAGCTCATGTGTTCATTTTCGGGTAGGGGAAAACTGAACAGGAACGAACTGTGGGGGTTCATCATCTGTGGTGAGTGGTAATTTCCCAACAAGACTCGACGCTGATGTTGATGCAAGGGCTGAACATGCCTCCATGGCAACCTGCTGAAGTGGCGGCATACTTGAATCTGCAGAGTGACTAGATGGCCCATTACTTGAAGACCCAGTGGAGTTATGCTGACTTATTGCAAAAGTGAGTGCTTGAATGGGACTGGGCTGTGGAAGGGGTAAATGTTCAACAGCTGATGTGGCAAGACTTGGTGCCATCTTGTCGGCCATTACAACACTAGGGTTGAATGGCCAGACTCCTGTGACATGAAATGCAGTGTGGATGGTCTGTGGTATGAGTGCTCATTGGTGAGCTCGTTCATAGACTGAAATGAAGTTCATTTTATTGACTTTTTGTCCTGTTTCAGTTTGAAACTTGTTGAGCTCCTGTGACCAGTATTCTTTGGGTGGTTCAAAAATGATGATGTCAAGACCTTGGTAAATGTGTGTTGCATGTGCAGGATAGCAGAGTACATGGATATCATGATCCCTTGCATAGTCTAAAAAATCCTTCATGTAGTGGGAGTTGTGTTCATCTACAAGAAGAAGCCAAGCACGTCCTCCAGCCTTGCTGCGGGTCTTTTGCTCGAAGTCTTCAATCCAGAGTTGTTCAATTATTTTGTCCATCCAACCTTTCTCTGAATGGGCAATACTGGAACATGTAAGCAGTAATTCCTTTCAGTCTCATGTTGACTTATGATGCTTTCAATGTATTTTCCATGATGTTGAGAAACTCTTTCCTTTGTAGATCACAGCTGGGGGGATCTCATCTCCATCTGCACATATTGTCACCATAACAGTAATATTTTCTCGGTTACCATCACATCGCTGATATTGTGTCTTCTTACCAGCTGCTCTGATGACCTGCTGTGTCTGGCCACCACCAGGCTGAAATTGACTCTCATCTGCAGCCCAGAGATGGCCCTCGTCTATTCCTTTTTCCTCAATTGTGCCACCAAGTAAGTCAAACCATGCCTCACTTGTGTGCTCATTGACAGCACATCCATGTGCAGTGTTCAATGAGGAACTCCAGAATTGACCTAGGCATGCATGGTGTCATTCATGAAGTCATCAGTCCAGTTTTTGCCAACTCTGGAAGATGGGAAGTTTTGAGCTTGTTGTGCATGTATGATAGTGTCTGCATGAAGCTTCAAGGATTCATGCTTGAGTGGGAATCCTCATGATGCATACTCAAGACAAAAGGTGATGAGTTGCTCTTCTTCTTCTTCTGATAACCAAGAGTTGATCTCCATATTAGATTGATGCTTGCTTCTTCCTCCATTTGCCCATCTGCAGACAGTGTCACAGCTGACCCTGATATCCTGGTATCCCACTTTGGCATGCCACTTTTTCTGGATGGCCATGCAAATCTGTCATATACTCTGCCTCTCTTCTTCTGGCTTTCCCATCTCCTCTCGGAATATCTTGACTGCTTCAGCTACTGCTTCCTCCTGTTTCTCAGCCTGTACCCTCTGTTTCTTAGTCTTTGAGTATGCACGACCCACCATTTTAGGCTTGAGAGTCAAAGTCAATGAGCTGTGCTGTAAATTTGTCATTGCTACAGACCAAATGCCATTTTAGGATAATCATTGTTGTGATAAGATGGTAAGCGATGCTCCCCAACATGTGTCACTGGCATGCTTGTGGCAAGAGGAGATGGTACTATTTGTCAAAAATTATATTATACAGACATGCCTGGTGGTTACCCCTACAGGTACATAAGGCACAAAGTTTCAGCTCATCTTCAGAATGTATCATGTATATGAAAACACCTGTTTTCTGACACAAAAGTTGGGTGATTGGTCTTGTCCACTGTGATCCACATATTTATTTGCTCATATCCAATATCTGGTAGACGAGACTCAATAATTCCATCAATAGTAGCACTGGGTAGTAGTGGAGAATATTGTGTTTTATCACACTGGTGCAAATACCAGTGGTGGTGCAAATGCCAGTGGATGACTGTATACAATAGATCCATTCCATTTTGTTATATCCAGTTCAATCCAAGAACACTCACATATGATAGATTTATGGATGGCTCCCACCACTGATTACAGGCCCATGTTCCCATCTCACCATTAGCTACATTTCCACCACCCTTTAGCACTGATGCATGTCAAGCATGCCACCTTTCACCTTTTTGCTTTGCAGGGCACCCTGCAGTTCTTGCATAAATGGCATGGGGCCAGGTACTGGTATCCATCCACCTCTTCATCTTCATCTTCCATTTTCCTTCATGACCACTTTGAACCAATTAGTGAATGTGTACCTGAGTCAAGCTGGCACTCATCTTATGAGGGGGGGATAACCACCTTGACATTTTGCCCCACTTCTGACTTAGTCATGTTTGTGGCCATGGTAGGGGCCTTCAATGGCCTCTGAGTTGGTGTGTCATGTACTGGGAAGGAAGCTTGAGGGTCTTCAGAAGGTTTATTGACCTACATCCCAGTGGCAGTTGGTACTGAATCCATCAATTGTGTGGCCTCACAGGTCCAAGCTCTCCATGTATTGGCCATTTTATGGGGCTCTAATGCCACCTTGAGGAGGTCAGTGGGAAGCTGCTCCACTTTTGCCCCTGCATCCCTGACAAGGCACATGGGAGTGCTGAGCTTGGCCTGGTAACATCTGCTTAGTAATGCACAATGAAACAGTGAAGAATGAACTTACCAGCATAGCCTCTAATTTCTTGCACTACATATCTTGTTCTTTACAAAGATCATCATTATCATTGGGCTGCATTTTGACCATGACTTCTAGCTCCATCCATGCACTAGTGGCGCATTTTTTGGCAGCAGCATTGGCAGAATTGATTGCAGGAGGAGCATCATTGAGCTTGACAATAGATGCAAAGAGGACTGAAAGAGGTTGCCACAACTGGCATGAGTGAAATGAGTGCTGGAAGTGTGACTGGTGCCACAATGTCTAGATGGTGAGCCTCTCAAGCTATGCAATGATGGCATTGAGCTCGATGAGAGAGGGGTTGGCTGGCACTGGCAAAAAGGGCAGCACATCTGAGTGTGTCCAGGCATGGTATGGTGACAAATGGGGCATTTGTAGTTCAGGCAGAAGATACATTGGTCGCCCAGATGGTGGCTGATATGACTCAAAACCACTTAAGGCTCTAGGCTGCTTCCACTAGTCAAGGGAAGGGAAGAGAAAATGAGTCAATGCCATAGATGCTGAGGAAAACACCAAGAGGACAACACTGCCCTCCAGTGGCTGCATTCTTGTCCTTTATATACTACTCTACATGTTTGTATCTATTGTAGTCTAATCTGGATGTCCATGAAAGAACCATAAGAGTTAGTTGTGGAGGAGGCATGGTGTGGAAGAATGGAAGCTGATACATGTGTTGGGTAAGGGCATAAAGTGATGCTTAGGGTCATGGGTGATGCATGGAAGACATAGGAATGTTCTAGGAGGGTCTGGAATGCATAGCATGATGTACTGTATGAATGGAAAGGGTTTGCATGATGAAATATAAAGTTCTGGTTGGACTGTTGTGCTTTCAGTGCTTCCAAGGTTCTGGTT